>DWDV01000735.1:0-15298 GCA_018245615.1 Mimoniades ocyalus
CGAAAAGGTAGGCACAGGAATGGAGAACACTCCCACGTTTCACCAGTTACGTTTACGTCCCACTATGGAATAGATGGTGAGCCTATTGCCATAGGTATACTGGGCACATATCCAGACTCCAAGCCACTACTAGAAATCTAAACAAAACTAAAACTGTCAACTGTTTGCAGAAAACCATATATAAGTAGGTACAAAAACGATTAATCAAAATTGAGATGTTGTCCTAAATATCAGATTCTGAGTTTTCAAAGCCGTATAATTCATTTATTGCAGTCGTTCTATAAGACTATGTATTACTATATTCATTTATAAACATATCAGAGCGTTGCATTATTTTTAAATACGGAACCCGGTATCTGAACCCAGGACCTCTTGTTTAGCAGTCGCTCTTGTAACCACTCAACCAACGGGGCATACAATAGAAATTTAAAAAAAATGTAACAATATCAAAATAAAACATTTCTGAATTAATTATTATGATAAGCATTAAAACTGATTAAGATAATGTAGTGTTCATAAACGTAGCAGCAAGTACCTACTCGAATGAATTAGCACAAAAGTCTGCAACTGGAAGTTTCCGAGTCCATATTTCCGTGGTGTACAGAACACTTCGTATATAAAGCGCGGAAACATCGCAAAATAACATTAACTTAAATATTGACACAGAAAGTAACGCCTGACTCCTGAACGCCTATCAAATTGATTTCATCAGTACAAGGCTATACTAGTCAGATGTCACTGAACGGGACCTGACACCGAGTACATATACTTTTGGGCAATCGTAGAACTTAAATAAGTGCAATGGTTGATTGATCAGACATCATCTTGAAAAGATGAGTCGTAATATCCAGGACATGCGTCAAGCAGTATGTACGTATTAGCTTGTTCCATCCACCCCCAACCAATAGGGTCAGCTTACGTTTCGAAGAAGAATACCTTAAGTAGAAACTGAGAACCACGTTACCTGCACTGGAGGTCCATATCTGCGTCTGTATTTCGGCTCCGTTGCCGAAGTAGGGCGAGGCGGGCGGCGGGTACGCGCAGCGCGAGTACACAGCGCCGCCCGCGCTCGGCCCTCCGCCGCTGAACGACACCACACATCATGTTGTTACACGTTGTACGCATTGTATGCTCGATAACGTTCTTGAATGCACATTTACGTTTTTTAATTTTGTCGCATTCTCCCGCCCGCATGCCCAGCGTGGGGATTATGGGCAGGAAGTTATCAGGAAAGGCCTATATCCCGCAGTGGACTTGGGCTGATGATGATGAAATGCAGGAGACACGCGTCAAAATTAATGGATATACGGTCGAAGAGTATTTACCTATAATAGGTAGATATAGGTTTTTTTTATCTGTAAGGTCCTAAATACATTAGTACATCAATATTATTACAATCTTGCCTAAACATAAGACTACCTATATAGACATATATAATGTTATTTTAGCCTAAACATCTCATATAATTATTTCTTAGAAAATGTCCTCTGGTACCTACTATCTTAGTCTGTTAAGGAGAAGTCAGTTCATGTGATTTCAGTAAATATTTAGTTCAGTTATTGGATTTTATATAGCAGTACTAGACATATAAGGTTTTATTCTCTTCAGTGAAGCCTAAGTGAAAAGTCATTAGTTTTATTTTATCAAGATGTAACACCACGTCTGTAATCCCCGAAGAGGTAGGCAGAAGAGTGTAGTACACTCCCACGTTTCACCAGTTACGTTTAAGCCCCTCTATGGAATAGGTGGTGAGTCTATTGCCATACTACGGGCATATACTCATATCCAGACTCCGAGCCACAACTAGAAAATCTAAATTAGCAAAAGTCCAGTAGTGCCTGACCCGGGATTTGAATCCACTGCCTCCCGATCGGCACCACCATCAACGAGGCAGTGTTACCAAGGAGCTAGATAGATTCAATGTTCACAAGATTATTTTCATGAGTTCTTCCATATTTTACGATAACACTCTGCCAACAACCTTTTTAGGTCATCATCATTTCGTTTACCATATGTATAGGACATATTATTATGTATGATTCGGTCGTTTACATAATTTTATCTTTATATACTCATTCTAATGATACATGTGCAATGAAAAAGATGTATTTTTTTAAGATTTTTGACTGCCTTGGTGGCCGGGTGGTTGCAATCGTGACGAGTACAAACATGTATTTTGCATGCGATAAATAAAAACCATTCTACGAACAACTTTATAAATGTACATAAGTTTAAGCAGTACGCAGTGTTGTATTGTAATATTATGTCTGCTTAGTAAACAGTCGCGATGCAAAATAAATACTTGGTCAGCAAGCTACCACAACATTGGTCAATGGTCAGCAAAGAAAACATGTCCATAAGCAGTTTATATGGAAGTTATGCATACCTATGTAAGAAATTGTTAGGTTAGGTTATGTAATATTTGATTAAACGTGGGTTACTGAACGCAGATTAAAGGTACTACAATAATTAATCGACTGAAATGGGGAGTTCACTACACTCCTCTGCTTACGGGGGTGATGTTAATGTTTCTTTTTATTCCTCTTTATTATTTTTCCTGGTGTACGGCTATAGATTTACCGACTAGTAGTACAGTGGTACCTAGTACCATAGTGGGACGTAAACGTAACTGGTGAAACGTGGGAGTATACTACATGTCTTTGCCTACCTCTTCGGGGATTACAGGCGTCATGTTATATATAATTTATTGAACATATGTTACAGCAGTCGAGTATGTCATTAATTGCAAATTGGTTCAGAAATTATGGCTGGCTATAAGATAGAAATAGTGTAAGAATAGGACAGTTTCAGGCGTAGTTTCAGAATAGGACAGGTCGTAGGCTGAATCTCACTTTCCATCTTGTAATATTGCAGTCAAACGCGAGCCTATTGTTAAATAAAAAAGATGATAACTCACCAGCAGTTTAAGGTTACCGAATACATTTTCTATTATGGCATTGTCTGACATTCGCTGACTGAATATCTGATAATGGAAAATCGCCAATGAACCCAAGGAAGCTGATGCGAGTCTGCCACATCGTGTTATATGTTCAGTTCGATACGGCTTGCTGTACGGAGACTATTTCAAACAATGGTGAATGCGGAGGCTGCGTGACTGTGCCAACAACACAGGGGATGCGTCACGGAGCGCGTTCTGTGAGTAACCGCGCCTTAAGCACCTCACCACACAGCCGCGATTGATTGTGATCGATCCTATTCTAGAATGACACTTCCTCCTTCCTTTATACGGATATGGGGACTTTACACCGCGACAACTCTTAAATGTACTTAGTACATATTTTCAATTGATAAGCGAGAATTTTACATCCAAAAATTCACTTTTTCGTCTTCGACTAAGTTTCCGTTACTACGATCTTCAATGAGGATGATTTGTTATCTTTAGCAAATACTACTTTCGTGATAATAAGGTACTCAATGAACATCGTAGAGGTGAGGTGCTTATAACATGCCAGAAATTTTACCTGCAAAGGTCCAATCTGGTGGTAAACTGAGGGTTAGTGAATATCGTGCGCGTACATAAGACAAAAGAAGAAAGGTGAATTCCACTAACTTACAAGAAGGACCAAAATTATTCGATAAAGATCGAAATTCTCCCAGGTCATTAACACCAAGTGAAGTCTATGGGCGTGCAACTAATGACTCCGAACGCCTCGGAAGTAGGTTCGCTTATCGCAGTGCCCCCCCCCCTCCTCTTGCCACGCCGCCACCCTCCTAATGTCGCGGCGCCCTCGACCCGCTTGCATGTATTAGCCATTTTCACTAAGTGCCTTACCAGCTTCCAAATATAAACGACACAATATTCTTTTCCGTTTCTTAAATAGCTCAGAACGCTGTCATCAAAACTCAGAGAGCCAAATCTACAGGTCAATTAACATAAATGATCTCATATCACACAGCCAATTCTGGCTTTACCTAGCTCAGTTCATTGAGTAAATTGCCCGATAATTGCCTCACGATTACTCAGTTGCCTTGCAGCTTAATCTATATGATATTTTGTATTAATATTGTTAGTGCGAAATACTTCCGGGCGGAAATAAACGGTAGTAATTCTGTATTAAAACGTATAAAAAACGAAGCCTACGTAGATTAGGCATCTTTTACTATCGACACTTAATAAAGTGAGACATTAATAAAGAGGAACTAAAGGTCGCTTAGTAATTATAATGGTCATCGCGCGAAATGACTCGTTATTAAAACTACACTGATTCAAGATGCTGGTGATGAGAAATTGTATGTAATGCTATTTATAAATGTATATTTTCGACAAGTGTTTACGATTTGGAAACACTATAACACACCGCCTTACTATGCCTCTACATACCGCAACAAAGATTTATCAAGCAAAGCATAGGCCTCAAGTTCCAACACGTGATCTCCTGCAGTCTCTTACAACATAAGAAATATTTTTTACTGCTTCCTAACAACGCAGTGGTGCTCATTAGGGAAGATTTACGTCCAGCACTGGTTTAATGTAAGCTGATGTTGAATAAATACTTGTAGTACGATCATGTTAGGCGCTCATATTTTTACGTTAACTGTTGAGTCGTAACATCTAGAAAGTCTTGATATAAACTCCAGATAATGTTATAGTGAACGTTGCCGCGGATAGCAGCATAGGACGTCTTTATAACCGCCAATTTATTAAGAATGTTAAAAAGTTAATCGCTCGCAGGAAATAGCACCTGAATCCAATTCGAGCGGAATGTTAATGAATCACTTGATGTTACTCAACATTATTACTACTGTTGTCATATTAAAGGAGTCCAAATAAGTATCATTTCTCGATTGGTTTAAAGCCGATAAGCGTATAGAGCCGTCGCGGCTCGGAGCCGGAGTTGCGGCGCGAAGTGCGTGTGTTCCGACCCGGATGTAATCATGTTGTATGTATATTGTATGAGCGCTGGAGGTGTGAGAGCCGCTTTGCCGGCAAGAGCGCTCTACGGGCACCATTACTTTAATGGTGTAGGAAATTAACGCTCCAATGTACCACCATATTACACCTTTACGGTACCACGCAACAACCTACAAGTTATTTTAACAACTACAATTGTCATTGCTACGAGTACTAGCTCTCTAGATGCTTTCCTTGGGATTGGAATGTGTGGGATGACCCAAGATATTACTATTACCAAAATAATAATATAGTCAATTTTAATTATCGTAACTACCATTAATCAATATCGATTTAATATGTAATAGCAATATCTAGATATCGATTCTTGAAATGCTTGGACGAGATTGCAAAAACCTACACTAGTCGCAAAATACAAGAGACATCGGTCTGTTATGTTCTTTAAAAAAAAAGACAGATTTAAAAGGATGAGTAAAAGCGTCACCACGATTATTGTAATGAATTGTAAAACGTCACACCGAGATATCGGAAAGGGCTACAATTTTGTCTATTTGACAAATAGTAAGGTGCAAATTAAAAGGGTAATTAACCGTCGAAGTTAATGTGGCTTAGAATGTGTGGTAGGAGAGACGATGGGCGCGGGTAAAGCACCCGCAGAACGAAGCGTCGCGCGCTGCGTGACCGCACGCGTTCTCCGGACACGTACGACCGCGCTATCGCCGCCCGTTGCGACACGCCGCGCGCAGACATGCCCGTTATTATTTTATTCAACATCAATGTTTCAATTGTTTTCCTTTTAATCAGTCGCGGCTGCCTCTTACTCAATTGTTTTGGTTACGAATGGGATTGACGCGGATTTTAATTACACGATGAGAAATTTATCGTTCATACGATGATCGGCGTTGCCAACGTTTGGTTTTAGGTTTACTGGTGTACAATTAAATGTGTTTACAATAAAACCTCTCCAGCAAAAAAAATATGTATGAACAATAATTTGGTAGAATAATAGTCGAGTTGATTATCTTCATAATGATCGTTAGTCGACCAGATGTGTTTGTGCGAAACATCCCTGGTGTTCCATGAGCCCCTTGGGGATGACAGCCGTGATAATCCCATGAGATAAGCTACACCAGTCATGAAACATTAGCGTGTGTGGCTAGGCAATTATATAATGCCACACAAATGACACAACACAGTTGTTACGATGTGACCCCGGAAGTGGATACAAGTAATAAACGAGTTTAATTAGTTTTTCGGAAATCGTTGACGATCAATATTGTGTATGACAATATTAATTCGTTAGTTTGTTCTTATTATCCTTATTTAGTATCAACCAGTTACCTTCCGTGTATATTGGACAAATAATCGTTCACCGCCTCGTTGGTCGAGTAGTGGCAAATGCATCTGCTGATTGTGAGTTGCTGGGTTCGACACCTGGGTCGGGTACTATCTGATTCTTCCAACTCAGATTTTTAGTATAATTTTCTAGTTGTGACTAATTCATACTCCGAATATGAGTTTGTGCTCGGTGTAGGGCATTAGCACTCCTTAACCCTTAATGGGACGTACAATTAAACGTGACTGGGTAACGTTGAATTCCTTTGCCTACCTTGGGGGATTACAGGAGTGGCGATACGTTTAATTGTTCACTAAAACCCCAACATTAGTTAATACATAACCCATCAATAGACGGCTGGAGACAATAATTGTATTCCCTAGTTATACTATTAACAGTCAACTTAGCCCAGATGTGACAAGACCCACGAGTGCAAAGGAGAACGGGGCGAGTGACAGCGAACTCGCTTAAAAAAAGTCCGGACTAAGAGCCATATTTGCGTTCGTTCGATAGTCCGTCTCCGGTGCGCTAAGAGCCTATACAAATAACTCATTTGAGACACTTAAGCCATCAGAAGACGCACAAAAACTGTGAACAAATTTGGATATGATCAGAGGACTGTTGGGAAGTGTAAAATAGCGGGTTAGAGAGCGTTAAAACGCTGCGCCTCCGCAAACAAGCGTTAGCGCCTCGCGCCTCCCCTCCCTTCCGCTAGCGCTCGCCCACTTCGCATACACCATTTGGTTATATAACGTTACAAAGCCGCGATTAAATAAACACATGTACCAATTCATTAACATCAAATGCAAAAATTCGATGACATTAGAACTAAATACATAAAATGAGTTCCCGCTCTTTATAATGGACATTCCATTATTGTAAATATTTTCCTCGCTTCTGCTTGGTGTCCTTGTTCCGTGTTGTGCAGCTAGATTGGTGGGTCGTGCTGTATCGACATTTGTAAATTAAAACGTAACAAAATACTAATATCAATTGTTTATAGTATTCGTCGCGTCATTCATACTTTAAATATTAAATGAAATTATCTAAATGTGCAACAATAGTTTCCCAATAACGCATCGAGGCAGAGCGTGCGGCGTGCGCCTAATTATATTTGTGTTGTAATTAGCGTCGGTCCGTGCGACGTCAAGTTTCCTCCACGGTCTTGTTATTGTTTGCCTCGCTGATCGTAACAACGAGGAAAATTACAATGCACGACCACACTACTCCGCCACTGGTCCTTCGCCATCTTTCATGTTTACTGCAAGGGTAATTTTAATTGTATCTACTGCGTGGATTAATTTGTTATATATTCCTCGTTACATATTTATGTACATATTTAATTTCGGGCTTTCTTTGTTGGTTGTTGATTTAGTAAATTTTTGTTGATGTAGTACATCATATCAGGTACAGAAAATCGGAGGCTGTATCGACTACGCTTCTGAGTCTTATTCATTAACAATTACTGCTAAATTATTGTGCATTGTGTCATGATAAGTTGATGTAGGAAGATGGTGTTGGAACTATTAATATTTATTTGGTTTAGAAAAACAGGGTCTTTGAAGAATTATCGTTAATATCATGAAAAATATCCAATAACACCGCGGATTGTGTAATTTGTTTTTATACGTTTTTAGCATAACCTCGATAGGATTTTCTGTTCATTTTCGAATTAAATCGAACTTAACGGGGATATAATGTTTTTTGTAAATGAAATATGTACAAGTACATGGTTAGCTCGTAATGGCGCTCGGTGGGCGGTTGCAGGCGCCTCAGCGTCGCGAGTTACATTTTCTGAATAAAATTTTAGACGACATATTGACTTTTAACAATGCATAAGTATACAATATTCCGTTCATTAATACATTTACTTATACCTACAGAAAAACACGTATCTAGATGCTTTTTCGTAGGCTTCTTTAGTAAAAGTAAAAGTAATTTTAAATTCTCTCACAATCTATCTGCAAGATAAATTTGGTATTAGCGAGTCGTGACGTGACTCTTGGTAGTCAACAATTCACACAACAGAATCGTATCGCGGCGTATCGTGAGGGGTCCAAACAAGCGTTACCACGTCACTTTCGTTTAAATTTTATTGTATTATTAAAGAAATACGTAGATCACCACCACGCTTTGTATTTAGTTCTGCGCCAACATTAATGGACGGTTGCGCAAGCTCTTATTTTCGGTGGTAACGTGTATTGCGCTCGCATTTGGTCTGTTATCAGCTCCTCAATTAGTACCACGCGTGCACACATGCAGACAGCGTGTCCACACGTGCCCGTGTACACACACATGCGCCGTGTATCGTCGCGAGGTCGCTCTGTACATTTTTATTTATTGGCATAGCAGTAGGTAGTCAACCCGCACCAGAAGCGACACCGACGCCGCCGCTCCACTCGTCTCCCATTTCGGTTTTTTAGCATCGCTGTTTTCAATGTTATATACGCACACATACATACAAACATAATTTGGCTCTGCGTTTAGTTGTATGGATGAGTTCCAGCAGAAACTGAACCTTTAAACGCTTGTAAATTGAGTTACGATATAGCATTTTATATTATCTATGTATACTTTTATAGTGATGTATGAGACATTCTTTATTGTTGCACAACATATTTTTCGTTTTAAAGTTACATGTATATGTGTAAAGCAACTTTTTTAATGTACCTACTTCTACTTGCTTTATCAGGGTGTAAATTTATCACTTGTATACGGAAACATGTCTAAAGTATCGTATTATGAGTGTTACAGTTTCGTTTACACCACGATAGCTATACAATCTAGCGAAAGTTTACGCTAGCGCCGCACGCCGCTTGGCGAGTGGAACCTTAAAACAATCTCCATAGGTGTGTAGGGTAGGTGGATATAATATAGTACATCAAGAATACGGCAATTTACGAGTTGTTTCATGGCACGCGTTTTATGCCGCTTCGTATTGCGAGCGATTCACGACCAGCTCGGTGCGGTATTCGCTTTGAACGACAATTTATTACTTTTAAGCGCACATATTCCAATTGTATGTACCCTAGTCGTTCGCGTGAGTAAAGAATATGTATCGACATCCATTGCTATTACTAATTATGACTGATTGCCTTATCTTGGTTTAACTTAAATTGCCTTAACTTAAAGTATTATTTTTGTGCCTATGTCAAAATTAAGTATTAATAGCTTTGTTTTAGTTTTGGGCTACCTTTACATCACTAGCAGCCGTAGACACGAAAATACGCCGTTGCGAATAATTTACAGAATAAGTTTTATTTTTCTAATGAGCTGTTTACATATTACACAGATAAAAATTACATCTTTAGACTGTTAAATCTCAGCCGCGTGAGCCATTCAATAAACATCGCTACTCGTGGCCTGCTTTAAAATATGTATTATCAAACGTCTCCAGAAGTAATACCTACAAACTTCCAAGTGTTCTGTTGAGAATGTCCTGTTTCCAAAACAGTAATCCATCACGCTAGAAATATTCATTTTGGATAGTTCTCAGATTAAGAGCAAAGCGTATTAAATTTTTTCTATGAACTTGACCTGACCAGAGGTACCTAGCAGTAACCTTTCTATTTACGAACGCATGATTAAAGAAAGCCCAGCGAAGAAGTCTGAAACGAAACTGTATAGAAGTCCAGAAGTTCCATAACCGAATTGAGATGAGATCAACGATATTTTGCACCCGAACTACCTAATTACAGTTTGTGGAGTACGGATACTGCAAATATGTGTGAAGCTTTATGGTAAAAAACTATAAGCATATAGTTTATTGAAAGTGCAGGCGGCTGAGGGCGATAGACATTGTGAGCGTACAACGTTGCCCTAGTTGCACGTGTCGGCACAAACTTTTGCATGTGTGCGTATGTTTCTGCGAACGAGTAATGGCAGTGCCTACTTCCTGCGCGCGCGACACTTAACCCAGTAACGGCCAGCACGTACCGATCTGTACCTACTGAACTATAGGCGCTCGGCCGCCGCTAACAAAACAATGCCTTGTTTGACGATCCGAGCATTAATTTATAGCCGCTCTCTAAACGGAACTACAAACAGACCCTCGACGGGATCGCTACAGCAAACACTCCACGGGGTCGTGTCGGCTTTTTGCTCGCATGGAAAATGCGGCGGAACTGCGTAAAAACATGCTTGTTTCCGAGGGGCCTGGTTACCGTCGACGTATCAAACCTTGTCATTTCAACACAACGACAATACAAAATACCTACTAAAAAATTGTACCTAACTTACATGGGCATAGTTAAATCGCGTCGATAACGTGCCAGTGCGCGCAAGGGCTACGACCTTTGTTACGACAGTGCCGGTTATTCGGGATAGGCGGCTAAATGAGAATTGAAGTAATTATTATGAAATTAAGCGTGAAGTACCGTTGCAGTGGCACTCGACGCGGTTATTGGAAACTAATTGCTTGTTAACTAAACGAGCGTTCGCCGACCGCAGAGACCGCTCGCCTCTGTGTCGCATCCCTGATACTCCAATATGATATAAACAGCAATATTTCGGTTCATCTATTGAGTTTCCAAATCAAATTTTATAGTTATCAGTGTACATTTGAACGTATGCAACCTTACGTTATGAAAAACGACATGGTTATAAAATACGAAAACACATTAGCCTAAGTACAGCAGAGGGCTGAGGCGTGTTGATGTTGTTGGGTGGGAGTATTACAGAATATACGGACAACTTAATATAACGCATACAAGAAGAGAGTATCCAAAACGTAGATAATAGGTACTTAGTGGTGCAAATGTACAAATACAACAACGAATTTGTAGTGTGGCGACGAGCGAGCGTGCGATAAGGGGCGCAAATAAAATAATAGCTAATGTGATTAACATTGAAGCTCGCTTATTGCCGTTGCATGTTTATAAATATTCATCAAAATTGGAGGAGTCGTTATCTAACAGGAATATTAAACATCTCACACCGGTTTATGGCGACGAACCGCGAGCTGCAAAACCGCCCACAGAAACGTAACGGAACGTTATTGGGAAAGTAGAAACATACAATAATCAATAAACATACAATAGCATAATAAAATTAATAATTTTGCGTACGATATCCTAAAAATAGTAAGTCAAGTTGCGTCAAAGCAACGTAGAAGTGACATCATGATTCATAGAGTTTTGATTCATAACACAATTGAAAGTCCAATAACGTCTTGATTGGTCCTATTGAGAGTCCGTCTCATCGCTGAGCTGGCCCTTATAAGTTCAATCCCCGACCACATCAAATATTTGTATGATGAACACTTTGTATTTGTTTTGTATCGAGGCGTAAGATTATCTATGTGTCAACCTAAGTACATATTTAGAAATTTATGTACATATGTATGTATATTTATCAGCTGGCTATTCGAGTATAGGCTGTACTTAGTTTGGAATCATATGGCCACGTGTGAATAAGCAAAAGACATTATCGTTATAATCAATTCTCGTGTGTAATATGAATTGTTTACTGTTTTAACGAAACTTTCATTTCATATACAATTTCATGTCGAGACAAACTCGTTGATCGAGTTAGTGTTCTACATAATTTCTAGTAGTGGCTCGGAGTCTGGATTTTGTGCCTGGAGTACAGCAAAAGCCTCACCGCCTATTCGATAGTGGGACGTAGACGTGGGTGAAATGTGTCAGTGTACTCCTCTGCCTACCTCTTCAGTGATTACAGGCGTGACCTTACATTAATTTTAAGTAAACCAATTTTTCACGTTACATATCAATCTAACGCTCTAATTTAAATATTCACACTAAAATACATTTCAGACGTCTGACATTTAGTGATAATGTCTATTATATTATTCTTTATTAATTTATAATATTTATGCTTTGTTACTACCACAGTCATTGTTATGTTAAACGTGCTCTATCTGCGGCTATCGACGTCTCCTCTCAAGATAGGTATATTATAGAACGACTGAAGAGAATTTGTTTTATGGAAAGACGAAAATCCACGCAACGTAAGAGCCACAGAACGAAATATAATTTGTTGAATTGAACAATTAATAAACTGAAGTGTTTCAGACAATGAATTTGAATGGAAAACTACTGCTAATAATGGTTGAAATGAGCACGTGAAGCGGAATGCGCGGTGAGGCAAATGCACGTACAGCGGCACAGAAGCCGCGACGCCAGCTACGCATATGTAAGTACAGAGCAATAAAAGAACTTTCCCAACTAAGGAGCCCTACGCTTCCTACCTGCGGTATAATCACAGCAACTTTAACACATCTGATGATGTAAGGCTCGTTAATCCTTTTACGACCGTAGACCGGCACAAATGCATCATTTAAACATCAATCGATACAGAGTTTGAATGAGTGAGTTCCATCGATGATTGCGTGCCGCGCGGTGTCAAAAGCGACACCGATTGAAGATCTGATAAGGCAACGAGCGTTGGTTCGTCGAGCCAGCCAGCAAGGCGGCCAGCCAGCCATCCGACGATTCATTGGGCAATCTCATATCTAATCGCTCAACGGAGCGCATGCAATCTTTAAGATTAATGGAATAGCCTTATAAAATGGTAAATCATTTTGTAACAGTCCATTCCACTAAACAGCTTTTCATACCATCGCGTTTCCTTGCATGCAAAGAGACTATATTCACGAGTATTACTTTCATGATCTTATCAATTACTGTATTGCTTGCTACCAAAACTCGGAACAAGGTTCGCAAGATGTGACGCGGAAGATTTCATGCGACGTAACACCTATAATAACAGTTCATGATATCGTCCGAAAGAACACTTGCAAACTTAACATAATGAATTTAACAAAAATCAGCCTAGACATCAAAAAACAATTACACATTAATGTTATCATTAAGTTAGAGAAAAGAATGAAACGTAATCATAACATGACAATATTACAGATACATATGTAGAAGTTGCGATTGTGAACCCGTCTTCCTCGTTGGACTATAATATAGACGATGACAAAATTAGAAACTTAATATTCAAAAAGAACATTTACTTGTAGTAACAGAACAATTAGTGGCAGGGTGTTGTTTGGTGTTCAAAGGTCGGCTATAACGGGTGGGTGACGAAGATGTTTACTGCACTCGCAGCGAGTTCACTGCGTATATTCGTACCTAGTACACCGACAATAAGCACTACTATACGCTACGAGGAAATATTCACAAATATCACGAAGTGTATCAACAAATTATTAGCCGCGGCAGTCTAGAGAACAACACACGGATAGTTTCAAAACAAACTTGTGGCTTTTTGTAAATTAAAAATTGATTGTACAGAAATGTTTTCCACGTTCTAGAAGTCATGCAATTGGACGTAGGTGATTCTTAAATGAAAATGATCCAAAATTAAGAACAATATCTTATCCTACCTACAGAGATGTTTAATAACTTTTTGCATTGCATGATAATCAGACACAGAGATAATGATCAATGAGATATAGGTACAGATGAGATTTTGTAATTGGGAGACAGAGCGACGTTAGAACATCTGTACCAAACAATTATTCTACTAAGAGAAGCACTTGTTGATGGAACTTCTATGGATCCGAGCAGTCTTCTCAAGACTTCTTCCGAGTATCAATTCTATAATCATGCCTCAATTTACTACCAACGAACTGTCAGTGTATAATGGTAACTTGAAGGAAATGTACGAAGTACCGTAGCCATTACTAATGACAATAATTATGAAGCAATTAGATATCCATATAACGGCTTGAGAATCCGTTTGTTTATATTTTAAATAAAACTTGTTTAGAGTTATTATTGTTGAATAATAAAAAGCATTAAACAAAACTATTGCTATGGAAGAAGAATAAATCTGGACATCCGTACCATGAAGGATTCAAAGATGTGACGACGCGAATGGGTTTTTTTCTTAATTCGTGTGTGACTAAGTATATTCTAATTTTAAAATATTGTACACTGAAATGCACAAAATAATGAGTGTAACCAAGTCAACGCAATTACGACATCTCCGAGCCAGTTAGTTGTTCCACATACATTTATATACATAAATAAAATTATTGTGCAACGAAACAGTAAATAAGTTGCTGGGTATTCCGTGCGCGCTTTCGAGATATTTACGCTTGTGAATATTTATAAAGAAGTAACATCACGCCTGTAATCCAAAGAGAGGTAGGCAGAGGAATGTAGTATGTATTGTATTAATGTACACTTCCGTGTTTCATAATTACGTTCACGTCCCACTATATCATATTAGATGGTGATAGTCTTTGTCACTGCCTCGCTGTCTTATACATACATACTTCAGATGTAACCTCCAAATAGTTTTTTCCGATAGCTTTAATTCAAAACAGAATCCGCTTTACCTTCAATCAGTACTTTTGCGATAATTAGGTAGATACCACTTCAAAAACATTCTTAAACGTTCATTCATTGATCGTTACAGACACAGCTGTCTTGTTTTATTTGCCAGATTTCTTGATCCGAGAGGGTCTTAAGTACAACTATGCCATAATGATGTTCAGAATGTAAACATTTTGATTAATTCCTTAGGTGGTTAAGAACGGAATTAACGATTCCAAGAAAGCGCATATGGTTTTTAACGAGGTGACTTAATTATAGTTAATTCTTAAATATTTTTTTAATCCCCTATTTTCGAAACTAAGGCGCTGCCAGTAACACGCCTCAAGTGAATTGTTTGAACAGGGAATCAATTAAGATAAAGGGCAATAGTAGTAAGGAGGAACGCGTCATTTAATGTTGGTGCTCGTTAACTGTCGCCAGCAGCCACCCATCACCGAGCCCAGGCACCGCTCGCTCTTACCAACGGCGACCATTACTTATACTGTACATACAGTATTTTCAAAATGCACTTAATTTAACCTAATTTTTAACACATTCTGAAGCAATATGCAGATTTCAATCCGTTGGAACGTCGTAATGTGTATCTAGTTGTAGAAATTTAATCGTCGATTACGACATATGGTTGAAGCGTATATCGGTGTTATTAACATAGTATGATCTTTGATGCCTAGCTAAATATTGCACAAATATTGTTTGCGTACTTACCCATCGACGTGGTGGTGGTGGTCGTGGGTATAGGGCGGCGGTGGCGCAGGCGTGTAAGGCTCGTAGTGCAGCGCG
>DWDV01000736.1:0-15288 GCA_018245615.1 Mimoniades ocyalus
TATCCCTTAGTATAAGGTGTTACAAAAAATAAATAAATAAACTTTTTTGTTGGTTTCAAAATTATGTTATGATCGACTGAAATAAAAACAAATGCAAATGCAAATAAAAGCAAATGACCTTAGGTAATGATATATCAAAATGCTGTCTTTGGCATTTATTTGTCCATTTTAATACTGTCCTGCTTTTTAGATTGTAATTCTGCCTAGTAAGCGTTCCCAACGAAATTACATCGACTATGATTTTAAAATAAAACATAGTTTTTATAAACATTAGTTTGCTAAAAGTCCAATTAGGAATAACAAAAAATAAAAAAATATACTATTTAAAAATGAAATTCACATAAAACATTGTAACCTCATTTTTATTAATTCAAACGCTACTTTTGCGTAACTCTCTTTCACTCGAGTCCTCGCTCGCGACGCCTTTAGTGGGTTATCGTTCCATGTCCTAAACAGATGTTCAATAGATCACGTCCATTTGATTTACTTCCTTGTTAACTAGCACTAACTAGGGACAGATACATAGTGAGAAAGTTCGTATTCGTAAAACAATGCTAAATTCGGTCGTCTCTATCATAATGTGACAACAAAATTATAAAATAAAAGATCGCCGCACCGCAGATTAAGACTACATGTACATAGTTTTGTTAGTGATTTTGTTTGAACACAAACACGGCCAGACAAATGACAAAATATTAGGAACGGTCCAGATGGTAATAATTACAAAGCAATTGAAACGTTCCCAGAATCTTTAACGTGATTTAAATTATTCGTCGGAAGTTTTCCGTTGAATGTTGAAGTCAAATCGGTATTTAGACAAATTATAATGAATTATTATTATGATCGTGCCAGATCGCCTATGGGGTAGTTATAGATAAAATAATACTTATACTTAATGTGGCCCCGTAGGCCGAGTGGTTGTAAGCGCAACTGCTGTTCGTGAGGTCCTGGATTCGATTCCCGGATACAATCGGAATTTTCTAACTTAGAATTTCTCGTAGTAGAGTAGATAGTATTAGTAATAGTATACCTATTCCATAATAGGACCTAGAAGTAATTGGTGTTACGTGGGAGTGTAGTAGACGTCTCTGTCTACGTTAGGTTTTTTTTATTGAAAATAAATATGTATTACTGAACGTACCACTGGACGTAGGCCTCCTCTAAGTATACGAGTATGCGGAAGGAAGTTTAATTAATATTTATTACGAATACCGCATCTTTACCGCAAAGTATCATACATTCATTTCTTACGTTTCTTTTATCTGTGCAATTAATAAATTGTATTAAGTTCTTCAAATTAAATATTTTTTTTTTTTTAACCAAAATGATACATGGGTCGTTACAGTTCTTTGTATGTCTTAACCGATTTATTGTTAAAATTGATATCGTTAATGTGTTCATTCTTACTTAATGAGACATGTACCTAAAGACAAGCGTACATAGACACAATCTTAAAATGCATTTATCTTTGTGATGTCTGCACATATTTATCAAACGTTTGACCCGATTTCGATTGTGGTGACAATTCCTTACTGAATCATATCAGATGATAACGTGATACTGTGATCACGAATGTCACCCTTCAGACGTTAGCTGCAACGTTGATTTTTGATTGTACGCACTGGAACAACGTTTTCGATTTGACACACTTTGGGTACGACACGTGAAAATCACCTACTCCCTTTACGTCTAAGTCTTAATGTCACTTTTTCATGTCTGTTAAAGTATATCAGTGATATATGCGAACATATGCATAACAAACATATGTTTTAGAAGATTTTAATTCATTGGACATGTTGATTTAACAACCACATTTCGTATAAGAATCTTATTTAGGTAATGGCCCAGTTTTTCAACAGTAGCAATGTAACAGCTTGACACATGCTTTTCTCGTCCAGTACGTAATATATATTTGAAGAGGAATATAATGCAACAAAGTAAATATGTAATAATAACTAAGAAATTTCTAAAGCTAAATACACTATTTACTTGACATGACTTTACTTACACCGGGAGAACAAAATGAGTTTGGTCGGTCTGATTTCGGTTTCGAGTAACTTGTCTTATACAAACTAGGCATTAAGGCATTATATTAATAACATATATAATAGGTACCATTATTTTGTTACTATGTATTTCTACGTATCTATTATAATGAGATTTACGCAAGCGTTTAAAACTTATAATATTAACACGAACTTTTATACTCTTCCATCGATTTCGGTTAGCAGTTTGCTACAGTTGAGTGACTGTTCGTAGAAGTGAGCAAACATCAATATATCAAAAATATATCAAAATTATGTAAATATATAACTGCCTCGTTGGTCGTGTTGGTTGCGAGCGCGACTGCCGATTAGAAGGTCCTGGGTTCAAATCCCGAATCGGGCACAACTGGATTTTTTCTACTTTAAATTTCCTAGTAGTGGCCCGGAATCTAGCAATGTGCCCCGTATATGAAAATAGGCTCAGCGCCTCTTCCATAGAGGGAAGTAAACGTACCTACTCGTAACTGGTGAAACATGGGAGTGTAGGTACCTACTACAATCCTCTGCTTAACTCTTAGGGGATTAAAGGCGTGATGTTACGTAATATAAAGATGCCTAATGAACAGTACCTTCAAATATTTCATGCTATCGTATTCTTAAAAGATATAAATAGCTCGGCAAAAGGAAAGGCGGATAAATACAGGAAAAATATTAGTTGACATTTCGATTCGAATTAAATGACTCAACTAAGGTTTTCTAAGCGAGGCTTCCAAAGAAATCGCATTGGTATTTTCCAATAATGTGGAATATATTTGCATAAAGCGATATGGTCGAACGGGAGAAGCGAATCATGACTGGTATTAGTGTCAATGTCACATTGTTTGTGGTCACGTATCTAGTCTCAGTAGACGGCAATCCGATATTAGCAAGCTAATGTAGTCATTGATGCGGACTCGAGGTGTGATACCTCGTGGAAGTATTTGGAACGAGCGGAGACAGGGCTCCAGTACGTAATAATGATTTTATAATATGTACAAAAAAGAACTTGACCGTTGATCTTGTTTCGAAAACCGAAATAATTGTATTCCATTGCATTTAACATCTAATTAAGTTGTAAAATTAAACTTATAAAAAGTTTCTTCTGCCAGTTATATTGCATTCAGTATTTTTTATTAGCATTACTATAAATGCGGTTAATCTTGAGCTGATGAAGTAACGTGGGCTAAAGCTGCCTTCTTAAGTTGGATCTGTCACCAAACATTAAATGAATAATATCAGCATAATGAAACTGACTTCAAACACAACATGTTTCGAATAAAAATAAACATCTCCTATTTTCTATTACATATCAATACGACTGCGAAGATTTCTTTAAACGAATAGCCGGCATTTAACCGCAAAATCAACAGATAATAAACGTCCATTCTCGTGCATAATTTCTAACCGTGCAGGACTGTAATGTTGCCAGCGTCGGAATCACCAACAACTTGTTTTGTGTTAACCAATATACGGGTAATAATTTCTCCCTGATATCCGTTTTATCTGCCAGCGGCTTTATGAGAAAACTACCGTGCTACTGCGGTCTAAATATCTCTGAAGACCATAAATATTTATCTCCGTACTAATATCTTGTATCGTACCATTTAATGGCCACTTTTACCGTGATGTTTATTCAATAATGACACTCTTCTGTTCTATGTCGAAGGTCAGAAGGTATTATGGATTTAATAAATGTTTTGTTTATCATAGAATTGAATACAAAAATCAGACGCTGAAACGTTTGGATTTCATTTAAAATTAAAAAATATAATAATAATATCCGTATGATTATAATATATATATTAAAACAGGATATTTTGATTGTACTTCGATCATGCGTTAATTGATTATTTGTATATTTTATTTATAATAGTTAAAATAATTTTTTGTTTTTGCTTTACGACTGGCAATGTCATCGACGTACTCATTCTCATTTATATTGCTAGGTTAACATCTTCGTTTGTTCACCTCTAACGTTTAGAAATAAGTACCTACTTAATAATTTTATTGCGGCTTCTACTTGTTGCTTAGTATATAAGTACTTTAAAACACTGACATTATAGCTTTTATTTCTAGCTAGTGCATTAATAAGTTGAAGTGCTTGCTAACCATCAATTCTTTTATCTTTCATTCTAAGTCATGTACTGCCTTCTGAAAACAGAAGGCTAACGCCTTTTTTTCACATTGTCCAAGTGATTAGTAGGTACCATTGATATGCCTTAAAAGACATTACAAGGAATATTCAAGTGCGCGGTTATCTTTACGTTGTTCTCCTTTACCGTAATAAGGAATGACGTGTTTCACGCCTGTAATTCCTGAAGCGGTAGGTAAATGAGTTTTGTACACTCCCAAGTTTCATCAGTTACGTTTCCGTCCGACCATGGAATATGTGGTGAGTCTATTGCCATACACCCGGCACGTATCCGAACTCCGGGCCACTATTGGAAAATCGAAAATAAGGATAAAGGCAAACGTAATAAGGAATGATGTTTAATAAAAAAAAATATGTACATACCTTCATAGAGGTGGAACTATTTATAAATATTTGCAATACAGAATATCAAATTCGCAAACACTTTGGCATATAATGCCATATCACTAACGACATTATTTTATTACTGAAATCTATCTTAATTGTTACGAATTTCTGGGATATTCCTAATAATAGAATATATGAATGAATGCACATGGATAATAGATTATATTCACTTATGCACACACAAGTATACATATTGTACACACATACATGTATATTATATAAAATTTTATTGCTACCTATGGAAATGAATTATTTAATAACCTATGTGCAAACTCTGACACAAGCGCTTACAAAGAAAATAAGAATGTATTTATTTTATTACAGTTCGTATTCAATGCTGCGATTCTTTTTACTAACGTAATATTATTTAAAAGCTACAACTTAGTTCGCGTGGAAACATAAATGATGCCTTTTTTTGACCGGTTTTATAGTTGTTCTGTTACTGTATACGGGTCGCGTCTCGGAACGAGAGGGTTAAGGGCATAGTATTATTTTGGCTCTAAATGAACTGATACAATATCTCATCCTTAATATGCTTTAAGGGATTCATTTAGAAATACCATTTCAAGTAGGCTGTGTACTTTCTACAAAACAGCTGAATATTTACCAACTTTAACTTTACATCAACTTTAACGTTACTGCAGGTCGGTTATGGGATGAACACACCGAACACCTAGTGTGTTCCGTAAATATGTATTCACATTTGCAAGTATATAAGGATAAATACAGGGTTTATAGTGTAGTGTAGTGGTTTTAGTGTAGTAGTTTTAGTGTAGTGCTTTTAGTGTAGTACTTTTAGTGTAGTGCTTTTAGTGTAGTGGTTTTCGAGTAGTGCTTTTAGTGTAATGGTTTTAGTGTAGTGGTTTTAGTATAATGGTTTTAGTGTAGTGCTTTTAGTGTAGTGGTTTTACTGTAATGATTTTATTGTAGTGCTTTTAGTGTAGTGGTTTTAGTGTAATGGTTTTTTAGTGTAGTGGTTTTAGTGTAGTGGTTTTATTGTGAGTTTTATCTGAGTGGTGGCCACGACAGGGACGGAGACCGGTAGGCAGACCACCAGCCCGATGGTCGGACCATATTACGAAAACGGTAGGGTCGCAATGGATTCGGGCAGCACAGACCGAGGAATGTGGTGCAATAAAAGGGAGGCCTATACCCAGCAGTGGGGAGATACGGGCTGATTAGATAGATAGATAGATAGAATGTTCTCTACGGTGGGCGAAGTGTGCCTACACTCCGCCTGTGTTGGTAGATTGCGGCAGGATCCTTCGCAGCCTGAAAGGTGATCCATCTCCAGCAGTGAAGTGACCAATCGTGACGATGCTGGACTTCAATATAATTTGTCGAGACAATTCCATATATAAATTCCAAGAATTAATATCCGTAGAATAGAATACATGTATTTTGTCATAAATTATGACTCACAACGTTTTGTAGGGCATGAGGGCCTTGTTCAAAAATTAGTGGTTAGATATTAATACGTTTTTCAAATTCGGCGTATTATGAATGTACAAGAATTGTAAAATTATATTTAATTCCACTTTGTTTTGCTTGCGTAAATTGAAACGTCATGTTAAATGGTCAAGATTTATGTAGTTTTATATTTTAGCACGTTTATATCTCTAGTGGACGACGAATGAAATAAAAATAAAGAATTCAATTAATAGGCTACTCCAATATCTAAAAATATATAGGTAATGTTAGGTCCGCCCTGTATGTCCAAAATAGAACTAATACAAATAACCTTCACAGGCGTGAAGGTTCACCCTATTTCTCGAAACTTGGGAAACGAATGACTTTCTGGAGAAGCCTATTTATTGGTATAAATTTAATTTATTTTTATTGGTCATACCCTTTGAAGCCCAATTCAACATACCACGTGAATACATTTTGTCTTAAAATATGAAAATAAAACATTTTTTTTTAAATTATTACTTCACTACAGCTACTGCATTCAAAAGGGCAGGGAACGAAAATGAGATTTTTACGAATTTAAAAAGTTTATTAAAATGTTTGTATAAACTGATTGACTTTTATTTTGAAGTATATAAATAATGCATGCTTTAATAGCCAATCAATTTTTATCATAACCACTGAGTCTGTGTCAAACAGGATAACTTTGAAACATACAAACACAATATTCACTAACAGTAAGTCCCACTGACTGGTCGTATTTCTTAATAATTAAGTAGAATAGCATAATTTTCCTCACGTGGCAATGTGAATTACACATCGGAGGCGCGGTCAATGTCAGCTGAGCAGTACAACAATGTCGTTGCCAAGCTCCGCAAGTAGTTAGGCCTCTTTTGTAACGTGCTAGGGCGAGTGCGTATGGTGTTTCAATTTGACAGGTTAACATATTAGGGCATAAATAGCACCGTCGATACGAAGACACCGGCGAAGCGGAATTAGAATGAAGTGCGCGGCTCGCGGCGGCCGTGCGCCACGTCATTGCCGTGACCCACTGACATAGATCCGCGGGGCCGCCTGCACCGATATCTGCACACGCCGCGCGCCACCGCTCTTCCTCTACCACAACTACTACTGCTTCTTTGCTATTTAAATTTATATCTCCTTTTATCATTAACACACTCGGACATTTAATTTTGCCTTTTATTTATGCCCATATTCAAAAGTGAATTTTTTTTACTCACTTAACAACATACACAAATTGTATTTTTTTTCTTCTTAAAATACAAAGATCAAGAGTACAATATAATATTTCATTGTTGTATAAACTTGGCGTTATTCATAGGTTACCATTATCTACATCTCGTCTAGACAACCATTAGGATATCCATAACTACGATCACAAACTTAGACACAATACGAGTCGTATTCTAAATTGGGTAAATATCACTAAAACTTATTATGCAAGACGTGACCTTGTTATCTAAATCGTGCACTTGACACGAATACTGTTCCATTTCACTTTCATGCTTTATACTTTATATAGATACGGTCAGTTACCTAGATATGTCTATGTCTCCGCACACATGATATTATTGTTACGGCACACATGTAATTGATGCACTTGCATCGTTCTATTATTTATGAAAATACCTACATTAATAACTTCAACAATACATTTTTATCCCAAATAAAAGTATAAATATGTTTTTAATCATATCCGTATTTGGGGGAATGTGCTGTTCATGCATGACAAAATTAAAGATTGCTGTTGCTTCTGCGACGTTATCATGTTCTTTATTCGAAAAAGTATAAAACTAAACGATGTTTTTAACAACACGTGACATATTTTATTATTCATTTCAATGTAATAAAAATGTACTTATTCTGCTACAAAATAAATTAATTGGTTACGGTAAACAAATGTGTTGATCCATTATTATTTATCTAAATTCCAATAAATATTTTCTCGTATATAATCGGCCTTAATCGACGGCGCAGTTTTGTTATCGTCTCGGCGAGCGAGATCGAGAGAGATTTACCGAGATGGAACAGACGTGGGTGTGACTATAGCGGCGATACGACTCACGACTCACGGTCTGCGGCCGCCGCCCCGCGCCTCCGTCGCCGCTCCGTGCCGTATCGCGCGGATCGCGCCGCGCCGCCGCGCTGTGTTGATAATTTGTAAAGTAGTGTATGACAAGGATGTATGTATATGTATGTCTCGTCTTTCAGTTGACTTTCATCGTTGTTTTGTAGCGAACGTTTCGCACGGATATCGATAGAAAATTGCATTACTTTATTAGCTGCGTAATATACTTTGTGCTTCCCTCCTCGGACCATTGATATTAAATATCGCCAACGGTTGTTATCGACGTGTGGACTGTTTTAAAATTGTTAATCGTGGGGTTTGTTTTAATACCTGTTTAAAAAACAGCGTCGCAAGCGTGGCGCAATGCAGTGTGTGTTTGGATGCGGATACGAAGCGTGTATCTCAAAGTTTATTCAGGGAGGCGTGTGTCTCGATAGCGGTGGCAGTGAAGGATTCTGGAGTGTTCTGTAGCTATGTTGCCGATGGTGCAGGCCGAACCCGTGCCCTTCAACTGCGCGGGCCACACGGTCGAGGCGGCCCCTCCGTCTGCCACCTTGCCGCCTTCTCTAACACCAGAATCTGAGGTCGATCAGCATCTAGCCGATATCATCTTTGGCATTGGTGTCGCTGTTAACACATTTCCAAGGTAACTTATGACTTGTGTGGACAGTTATCAGCAAGTAATGTATGTAAATAGCACATGTTTCACGTTATTAAAATCAGATTGTTTGCATTAGCAGCAGCTTTTATATTTTGCGTAGGAACATGGAAAATTTCATAAAATCAATATTGTTTGTCTTTACGCACGCAGAATAATTTTGCGATTATTTGGGAACGGTCATATTCATATTATTTCGTAAGATTATTTATGTAATGTCAAAGTACATAATCAGGACGTTGGCTAGAACTACACTTAAACAAATGTCCTATACGTATTTAAGCACACACAGGCATAAAAACACCTTTAAACGAAATACCATACTGCTTTTAATACTGAAAATGTTCCTAGTTGTTTGTTAGCTTGATTTTCAAGTGTTGGAGAATTGTATTAATTTAATAAATATCGGTGTACTGAATTTGCAAGAATTTGATATATTTAGTCCTTAACCAAAGCCTGTCTAGTGAAATAATCTTTCGACTAAGATTATAACATTTATATTAGTCTGTGTGGGAGGGTACAGATAATGAACATGTCTAACTTGCGGCATTAAATGCAATACTGAAAGAAAATATAGTTATGCGCGTACTTTAAATACAATAATGAACGAAAATACCGTTTTAAAATACAATATGATGAATTAATGACCGTATATTCGATCAGGGTGATTTGGAGATCGGAACGAACTATTATCAGGCAAATTTTCCAGCACCATATTGACTTATGCTTTGTGACAGTCGGTGAACGGGGTGCATGGGCGGGGTGCATATTGGTGTTGATGTGCTGGCGTTCTCTATGACGAGATTATGTTGAATTCGGAAATTACTACAACAAGTACCACATCAGGCTATGATTTAAACGTACTCGTGATACGTATTAAGCCAATGAATGATATGTAATAATTCTATATTGAATGTAAGTTTGATATCATTATGGGGTATTTGCGTATTGTCTTATATTTATTTATACATCAATATCGTTTATAAATCATAGCCCTATTTTAATATTTTCGTTTCTGTCGATTACTATAAAATATTCTCTACCCATGTGCAAAAAAAAGCTATTCAAATATCATAGGAAAAAATTAAATAAAATTATAGATTTACGACAACGAATAACATAATATTATTATATCATCAGGCCAGGTTCCTTACGGATCATACAGAGAGCACTAAGTGCCAAATATCTGACGTGTATCTACAACTTTCATCATTCTCTATACAACCACGCCAATTTCGAATTATTAAAATCATGAAAATTGTCTTTCCCTGAAAGCATTTTCCTTGGTTTATCATTTGCGCGACTAAATTGCCTTATAGCAGAAGAAGTACACAATCATTGTACATATATATCTATCTAGTGTAAGAGACCTAGTCTGAGTTGAAAGAACAATACTTTTGTAACAAATCGATCAAGTTCAGATGTACTACTTGTACATGTTATATAGATGATTTTTGTGATGCAACAAGTGCTATCTGCGCGAAGACCTACGTTCGGCGAGCTACAAGTTTACCGCGATAACTGATAATAAATCATGTAAACACGACCTCAGGCATCAATATGAAGTACTTAATATCTTTTTTGTTTAAATGATATTTTAAATAAATGTTACCCTACCTACTTCCATTTTCGTTGGGATAGAAATTTCTTTCAACTGCATTCTGTAAAACGCATGTCTATACTAATCGAGTGTCTAAAATGTTGAGTTGCTTATCTCAATTTAATAATTTTATTGTCGATCGCAACGTTTTAAATCGTCCGCATCATATGCTTTTTTCTGTAAGAACATTTCTAACAAAGGCAAGAGGCACATGAATCATCGGACTCGCCTATTTGGTATAATGGCCAACATGCTTGTCGCCCGCATGAAGTGTTCCGGGTTCGATTTTTGATCGTACAGATATCTAAAAGATATTAGTGTCCATGGAATCTACAACATATCTTACCCTATTATGATTGTTGTATATAAAAATGTCCTGGTCTATTTTGTAAAAGAGATTAAGTTCGATTGGCCGGCCACCTCATATTCAGATTCGATGATTGACAACGTAGGAAGGTTTTGAAATTTTTTTCTTTATTGTCTTTACAGTTACCATATATGGGTGGTTACTCTTTGAAATGTAGAAAAGATTCGTATTCTATAACAATGCGTGCTAGAAAAGTGTAGTCAGATTGAATAACGAACGAAAGGGTATAAACAACTTAGTCCCGGCTCAAAAATTATAGTTCGAAGCAATTATTTAGCCTCTAATGGAAAATGGAAATGGAAATCACTTTAGTAGGGTTGCAGGGCATGTGTAATACTTCAGTGGGGGCATGAGGAGTGCCTCACGTCTGTCTGCTGTTGTGAACAGTGGACGGGGACCTTGTCGCGGTCGGTGGGGACGGTATATATAATATGTATCGTATATGTCAGTGTGGCCTCATCGGATGCTCGTAAGACTTGTCTGGAACTTCGTCTATACAAAATAGTAATCATTTCCTTTATTGGGGTTGTAGCGGTAGCGGACTTTTTTGTTTGACCACCTGGGCATTAACTCAGCAGCCATTCAGCAACCAAACATGTATTTCTTGAAAACATACCCATTGTCCAACTATATACATAATTTATAACGAATGATACATACCATCACGCTTGTAATCACTGAAGAAATAGGCAGAGGAGTGTAGGACACTCCCACGTCTCGCCAATTTGTACGTTTAAGTTCCACTAAGAGATTGGTGGTGAGTGGTGAGTCGATAGTCATACACCGAGCAAAAATCCAAAGCCCGAGCCATTATTAGAAATCTAGAAACCTAGAAAATCTAACCTTACAATATCCAATAGTACCCGATCCGGGAATCAAACCCAGTACCTCTCGATCAGCAGTCGCTCATGCATTCACTCGACCAACGAGACAGTAGTAACAATGCTAATGAGTAATTAATAGTGGTAAAAAAAAACCAAAAATATATGTGTCGCACAGGCTCCAATGGATATAATGAAAGAATATCAATGGCTGGAGCCGATTCGCTTATGTGAATATTATTATTACCTACTTAAAACAATCATCATGTATTTATGTCAATGCGATTTACCTTAAAACCCGCAAATGTGGCATTTCGCTTCTCATTTCGATTGTCATAATAAGATGCGTGCATAATAAGCTGAACGGTTCCAATAAGTATTATAGAATTATGTAATCATTTTTAAACCATTCTACCTTTCGTTAAACAACGCTAATTTAAATACACACCTGTGTTTTTTAACAGAACTGGAGTTATTCATACTATTCATAGGCAAGCTATTATTACACTAAATAATTTATTACTCTAAAAATGTGAACATTGACACCTACAAAATAGTAAGGCGTTGTTTTATACGCACAACTTCCTTTTCTCCACTAGAAGCAATGATGAAGCGGCGATTCACTTAACTACATTCGTACTGACCAGTAATTAATTGGCTAATTATATTACGTAAGCGGAGTTTCCTTCCTTCCGGTCCCATGCGTTTCCAAGACTGGCTGTCCGTTAAGATTACATCTGATTATTTATTATTAACCTAGCAGACCTAAATCTTTCTTCCAGAAATAGATCTACCTTACAGAACTAGACCTAACTTTTTGCTATGTAAAATCAATCAAATCTGGCAAATTTCTGACGAGAACCTTTTACGACGAATTACTCACCTCTCGGGTAATAATTGAAAAAGCGAAATCTTTTGATCACGTAACACTTCCTAAACTTTCCTCCTCCGTGTAGTCGATATTGAAAGGTAAACAGAAAATTTAATAGCCTCCCACATCTTTGTGAATTTTTCATTTACATGTATTATATCTTACGTTTTGTGAACGTTGGTTCAACGTTGCTGTCGTTTGGACAACGTGAAAAAAATTGTGTGGCGTACGCGTTAGGTCAGTTACAGTGTCAATAGCTGGGGACCTTAAAATTTTGGCGAATTTATTTATTATAGTATTTGTGGTCACGCTTATGGCGCGTTGTTATTCCAAACATTATTATTTCAAGGTTGTTCGGCCGCCCGTCGCAGTGAGGTTGCGTTGTGGGGCTCCTCGGTAGGCGTCGTTTAACCGCTATCTCTGTCCCTCTTTCGCTTTAAGCACCAACCTATTCTATACTTGGCATTCGATATGAGTTGCGTCGACGTGAACATAACTTTATTTTTGATACATATTTCAGTATGATTGTATATGTAATTGGTTGCTCTGGTAATGGTTTGCTTAAACTTATACGCTCGTGTACCCTATGTAAGCAAAAAATATTGAATAGTCACAATAAACATTTAGCTACCTACCTTGCTTAAAGGAAAGCCATGAGTCATGCGCTCGAACAATCAATAATAAACTGTAGATAAATGACCGGAGTAGCTTTACATTTTAAATACGTATAAATCTCCATAGAAAAGAAGTTCTAATTTTTACGTTAATAATTAGATATACAGCATTTAATAACCTTACTATAACTCCTACTGTCTGTGGGCTGTTTTGAGTGGTTGATTTAATATTGTCATTGTATGTGTGTTGCAACACATGCAAACTGAACTGTACCTAACGGGTGCGTACTCGGATTGTCGAACTTCAGTCAATTGTTATCCATAATGCATAAATTACCGTACTTCATGATTGAGTGTTTTTAATCATACTTAATTTTCTTTGCTGCTTCTGTAGAGTTGAATCCTGTGACCTCCAACTGGGAGACACATGGAAGGGGATGCAAGGCAAGATGAGCGTGACAGCGCCGATTAAGAAGATAAGAAAAAAGTCAGACAATAAGCCACAATCTCAAATGTACGTATCATGTGCTTCGAGATATTCAAAAACGTTCATGGAGATTGTAAAACAAGTTCAAGGGGTCGACATAAGTACATATTGAGCGATATGGTACAATTATTCGTTTATTATTTTTCGCGACCCACTGTAGGCACCGTTTCTATAAGGGTTTTTATACTATATCATTGAAATGAGACACATTTGAACGTAAACCAAACTGTCAATCATAATAAGGTGGTATTTCAGTTTATTGACGTTACGGCCTTGAACGCAGCGGATATGACAGTATGCGCCACATAATACAGGGTGCGAGTGTCTTTGGCATGTGTATACATACAAACAATATATTCGAAATTTCCCCCTTTTCAGCTGTGTGGCGCGAATTATTATAGTCGTATAGATTGAGACAGGAGATAGTGTGCAATTACGACACATTCGTTAGTCTTCGCGTCACCATTTCGATTTTTAATGAGTAGTAGACTACTGGTGAAGCGATTATTTCCGGCTCTACATACAAGTAAATTGTCGGTGCCCGTCTTTCGATTTATAATTGACTGTAACTCGCACCAAGTTGAAAATAATCAATATTTAAACAGGCTTTCTGATAATCTTTTAACCCTTAGATAACTTCTACACTGAAATAAGGTGTACTATAAGCTTGTAATATAACACAGTAGATAATAAAAGCATGTGCAGAAGGATATTTATATACAATGAAATTTGTATTATTATGTTTAATCGTAATTTCTATCACACCTTCAGGTAACATGAATATTCTGTTACCTATTTCAATAAGGGCCCCAATTTTGATTGTCAAAAATGTACTCGTATAATAATAATTATAATAATGTCACAATGTTAGACATGAATCATAAAAGTAGTTAAATTGTAATGACTGTTGTGTTCTTACGAGTAGATATTGAAGGGAAATTTTGAGTTTTTTATATTGGACACAAACGTTAACATTTTACAAGTACCAGTACTATACGTGCAATTAATTCTGATATACATATATTCTTAAGATTTTTCTTTTATAAATGGTTTAAAAATCAATAATATCATACTTGCATCAGAATTAAATCCTTTTGAGACGACAATGTATTATTTTGGATTAATTTGAATATACAGTGCAACCTTAATATAACGACCCTCAATATGGCCATTTCCTCGATTTAACAAATTTTTTCCATATCCCCTAGAATTACCCGTAAGATCTAATACAAAATATACCTCTACATTATGAATACATTTATCGAAAACCTTTTATAACGAATTTTCAATCATTGCAAAATACATATAAATAGAGAGTATTGTTTACTTCTATTTAACGAATTTCGGTAACTTATAACCTTTATATAACGAATCCTATCAGTTGTTTACATTCAATTTTACAATAAATAATTATGTCGCGACAGGTTAAGACACGTCAAGACTCCTAAGACGTAATTATCAATTTTCGTAAGACAATAATTGTTGATTGACAATAATAATTAAGTTACGATAATTATAATACCACATGGTTGATTTCTTTTTTATTTTTATGCGAATATTAAGAGAAGTAAAAAAAAAGTGTAAACTAATTTTAAATAAAAATATAGTGTTTTCGTTAAAATGTGTTTCCGTTTATTAGTGAAAATCATAAGCTATAACAGGATAAGCAGATTAGTACCTGTGCACGTAATGTTGAGATTAGTAAACAATTTTTTTTGCCTCTGTATAAGGAACCTCATTGTAACAAATTACTGGATATAACGAATATTATCTAATTCCCTTCAGTTGCGTTGTATCGAGGATGCACT
>DWDV01000737.1:0-15285 GCA_018245615.1 Mimoniades ocyalus
CGATACGGCGCGGTCTGCTTAGACATAGTCACATGTACTGGCCGCCTATATGGTGATTTTTATGTAATTTTCAGCGGTTTGCACACGAAGCATGATGGTGTTTACCTACATTCAGTATGCACTGTGCTTCCTCCGGGGTGGTGTTGGAGGTGGATACCATTATTCTTATACAAATTGCGTAATAGGTTGAAGTTAACTATGAGCAATGAATTTCTGCAAAGTAAAGCCTTTATTTTCGTGGTTGAAATCCTAATGGATACCCAACCGCTCGGGGCTTATGTCGGACTCCTACCGACTAGAACAACCACGGTGTGCTACTCCACCATTATGGGTGTGTCAAAAGAACTCTTCGTTCGCACGACTTTCGCGACCCACTCTACCAAAGCCTTCGGGACAGACTCCCTCTCCTACACGGAGCAACTAAACCTCAGTCCAACTTCTTCGCAGTCAGTGTCTACAGTAGGGAATTACATACATACATGCGACCACATATCAGCGCTCGCGCTACGCGACCACTCCCTTCGCTTCGTTGTTTGTGCAGTGACGAAGCAACCGCATTTACTTGAACCGCTAATAATGTTTCCGCACACGGCGAGTGGCCGTCGCACCCCAGGTGGCCGTGGATCGACCACCGCGTCCGTCTCGCGATGTGATACGCGTGTTACGGCCGAGTGGTGTAGAAAGCGTGTCGCCGCGCCACGTGCTAGTGGTCGCCGCCATAACACGATCCTTCCAGGACGGACGTAGTATGCCATACAAAAAGGATTGTCTGGGTTTTTTTTGTCTCATCACAGTATATATTATCAAGTTACTTGTATCACGTGAAAAGTGTTTTAGTTTAATTGTAGACGGTACTTAGAGACGTGTCAAATAAAAATCTACTGCTATTTAAAGTAGATATTTTAACTAGGTGTTTTGAAGATAATTAAATTGTATCACTCCATTTTCATCTTTTTGTCTTTTCAGCTTTTTTGAAGTAAAAATAATATTTAGGTAAGAGGTACATTGGGTCAATCAATTCGGTCACTTTGAAATGCACGTGCAATAATATGTAGGTACCTACATGCAATTCAATCGTCGTACGTTATCAATTATTCTAAATACTTGACATACAGCACGTTTTCCCGTGGAAGCACGTTAAGTTTCGGAAGTTTGTTATACAAAAGGACGAACACCGCGCTTAAAATATTCTAGAAATGTTAGGAAAAGATTTATTTCAGAATTCAATGCGCGATACTTCATAGATGTTTACCTACTTGTCGTTGACTTATTTCACTAAGTGTTTTAAAGTAATCCGCATGGTATTTTGTATACTTAACCACAAACTATCTATCTCCTGCTACAACAACTACCGAACAACCGGGACAGGTTGACGCGTCCCGAATCGCGAAGCTGAAGCCTCGTCGTTCTAATAACAATGTTGTCCAATAAACACGCAGACAGGTGTTGCGAAGCCGCACTCCCTTGTACTTGTAGTACAATCGCTCTATCGCTGGATATCTGTCGATAAACTATCTGAGTCTCGAGATAACACTCCGAATGGAGTACCTACATTTGCGCATGTTCAACTGAGTAGCAATAGGTAGGAAATGCCAACCCCGCCTCCATATAGATGATATGCAGGCGGGGTTGGCATTTCTTACGGGGTATAATAGCAGTTTCGTTTATGTTTCAGTGCTTTCATCCCCTTTTAAAGATGTGGTAGGTAGGGGATATGTTGTATCTAATAAACTCTATCCTTGGACCATTTTACCTTCTATTCTGAATTTTACTCATATGTGAACTTTAATTACACAGACATAATAATGAGATAGCTAAAATTATGTACTAATTTGACTCGCGTGTTAACGTTTTTTTGGAGTGAACTGAAGTTATTTTGGAATTACCCGAGGATCTTCTCCCTGAGCTGCTGTCGATCACAGCGTCATCGCGGCCCACAATAATCATGAAGAAGGATCTCGAATAAGTCTAAAACCAGTTGCTTCGAAAAAATACAGAACTCGAGCGTGTACATACTCGTAATTGAATGATGTATTTATTATCAACTAGAAGTTTAATGGTAATAAAAAAAACATGGAACATAATTATGCTTGATTGCATCTCACAGCTTTCCAGAAGTCACAGGTGTTGGAATCGAAAACCGTAAGAAAATATTCCGGCGTATCACTTCCTATTCCACCCGCCCCACGCTACCACCGATTCCATTCGTAGTACAGAAATATCAACAAATAGTAGAACATGATTCATCCTTGCGGAGCCGGTTTGAATTTGTTATTTTATGACTCATCGCTATTATCATACAACTCATACATGATCTGATACACCATGTGCGAATATAAATATTTCTTACAAACATATGTTATGGAGGGTAGTATAAAAATGAGAGAAAATCTCGGGTGTTATAAAAATTATAAATGAAGTATACTATATTCTTATATGTAGTATTCTTAGTATAGTATGTCTTCAACCAAATGTGTTATTAAGATAGCTATAATAAACGTAACGTAGCCGATGAAACGTGGGAGTGTACTACACTCCTCTGCCTACCTCTTCGGTGATTACAGGTGTCATGTTACATTATAATAACTTAATTCATACTTCTGTTTAGTAATATTAATTGTATGTATACAACTCCATTGCTTCTATACATATATGTGTACTATTACATTTGTATATGTATTACTTTAGAGTATCTAGTTGAGGAGAAGGTACACAATTGTTCATCTTTTATTTAATTTTGTTTCATTAATATTTTGACGTCTGCATTTTCTTAAATTCACCATGGGTTTGTATACTATAAATTGTCTTTATGTTAAATTTAGCCCTTGTAAATGTATTCAAAAAACGAGATGTTATGTATTTTTTCAATGGGAGAAATATTAAGTTTTCCCATATGTACTTTCTTACGTTACGTTTTGTTTGTGTTACGTCATGATTTGTGTCTGCGCATCTGGTATAATCGCTCCAATTTATAACAAACAGTTTGGAAGGAAATTTAACTCTTCAATTAAAATATTATTCTAGGTCCCTAGGTACGAAGTATCCAGTTATCGTAGTAAAAGGAATAGTCGCAATGTCCAGGGTGTATATGTTTGTACATAATCAGACATAGTCGCCGTTCGGGGAGGCTCTTTTCATGCACCCCGAGACCGTATGTTCTCCGAGTACTGAGAGTGGAAAATATCTTCTTCCAGACCTGCCGTGCCTCTTCCATTTTTCTTTCTAATCATTCATCATTTATCTTTCTTTAAACCTCAAATTATATCAAAAAATTGATCCAACGTTCCGTTATGAGTGCTCATTGTGTTACCGGCTCGCTAGCCCGCGGTCGTCCCAAGGTACCTACATGACGTCACGGATCACTAATGCCAACAACTGCTAAGCCTCATCGGCCTCGTGCCGCTCTTGAACCACAAACCGGACGGCCGGCTTACGTCATCGGCTCGAGCGCAGAATGGTTCTTGAGCTATTGAAATGTCAAAAACTTTGACCCACCCCGGGTCTATCATTAAAGATTCCACCAATCAATTTCTTGTCACGAAGCTTTTACGACTGTTTTGTTTTTTTTATGACATTTTGATCCTCAAGCGTCTATATTATTAATGCATGAGTTTGTTTGTAAACTTTGTTCAGTATTTCCGACTTGGACATTTCGACTTCTTATCTTTCATTAAAGGCAACGTAGTCGACACCGATTAAACCACTTACTTCTCTTTTGCAGACACTGTAGGGGTCAGTGAGAGCTTATCATTCGTTGGGCCACTAGTCTTCTTCAACTCTTAGATGTATTTGAAGCGATATAGTTACTATAAGTCATTCGTAATATCATATATAGAGTAGGAAGTGAAGTAATATAGACGCTTACGTCTCAAATGATACATTCAGTGAAACTATACCACAAGACACAACCACTGAAGTAGTCGCGGGAAATTAATACGGAAAGTTGCAATCAGCTAACCGAGCGTTGGATAGTGTAAATACTAGTACCTACATGTAACAATCATGTGAATTACACTGCAGGTAACACACAACCTCCTTCAAGTAGACGCACCTTGGAGTCTCTGGATTGAAGCTCCTTTCTACCAAAAAAGTGCATATCACTATACAACTCTGCAGAAAAAATACCATTCCACATTTTTTCATCTTTAGTTCAAATTACATATTTTTTTGCAACAAATTGTTGATCAACCGTCTGTATACGGCCTTAAGCACATTTATAAGCATGGTATTGCGCTAAAGCCTGTAATATTAAGGATATTTTATGTATACTTAGCTTTTAGTTTGTAAGTAATGTCTTACTTCCCTTCGATGACATTGTTCAATGAAGAGCAACATATCGGCAGTCTAATATCGAAATGAATATTAACAAAGATGGCGTCGGACAACCTACTACAAAGCTTGCTACATTTAATTTGACTTCTTGACCAAATTAAAAATGCCCTTGGCATTTCTGGCGCTACACTTGCAGTCAATGTTGGAAAACGTGTATTTATTTTTGGCGGAATTCAGGGCAAGCCAGATTGGTATCGCGGTCGTGACGCATGCCACATGCAACCCCTACCCTAAGTAAACGAGCAATTGGAATATGCCGTAACTGCCCCTAAAATTGGTTGGTGTGGTATGTTCAAGCTTATTAATCTTTTCGCGATCATTCTTCTATCATTAAAAGAGTTCCGTGAGTCAACTGTTGTTATTGCAGCTATATTTTTATTTGAGCTGATATACATAATATATATCTCATCATGATGATATTTTTGTACTGATACAATTGGATTTACATTAGACATGTCTTGTGTGTTTGAATGTAACGAATACGACACCGAAACGTGACCTCGGCCGGAAATGTGCGGATTAACCTCTTTAAAGTGAACACTCAGTTTCAGACTTTTCCTTGTTGTATAATAATAATAATAATGTATTCGTGGTGTGTGCTGTTCTGCCGTCGTTTGTCGTGTTTGAGTTAGACGGTTTCTTGGTTAATCATCAATTATACATTATATTTCTTTGTATATTAACATAACATGTAATCACGCCTGTATTTCCCGGAAGGGGTAGGAAGAGAAGAGCTGTACTTTTCTTTTTTACCGGTTCAGCAGTTCGTCTTAAACAACGGGCTGGCGATTCATGTAATATTTTAACTTGGTAAATGTTATCATCCAGTTCGCGTACGATTTAATTAAGAGAGAGAGAGTCTGCTTATTGTATCTATTGTAGGTGGGAAGTGAAACTAAAAATCAGATCGTGTTAATAAAACAATTACAATTACATAAAATATATTCTCAACAATGCATGTTATGCATGATTCTCAAAAAACAATGGATTTTTTTTTTATGTCAGTGACATCATGCCTGTAATCTCCGAAGAGGTATGCCGGAAAGTGTAGTACACTCCCACATTTCACCACTGACGTTTACTGCCAGTCTGAGTATTCCCATACAACGGACACTAATCTAGACTTCCAGCTACTACTACAAATTTCTACTAGAAAATCAAAGTCAGAAAAGTCCAATCGTACCTAGGATTTGAACGCTGGACCAGACCACGAATTATAAATACGTAACATCATCACGCCTGTAATCCCCGAAGAAGTAGGCAGAGGAATGTAGAAACACTCCCACGTTTCACCTGTTACATTTACGTCCCACTATGGAATACGTAATGAGCCTATTGCCATACACCGGGCACATTCCCAGACTACGAGCCACTACTAGAAAATGTAAATAAGAAAAATTTACAAGTGTATTATAAATATAAGTGTGTATTATAAATACACATGTCAATTTATGTATCTTATCGGCTCTGTACCAGTATGAGTGTATGGTAGTGGTGTTACATATTGCCTATATCGAAATTGAGCAATATCCGCCCTGTCGGAAGCAATCGCGTAATCGATGTGTGTGTGTGTGTAATAATGGTGCGATTATATTCTATGTAGTGCCAGCTTTGTGCACGCAAACTCGCTCGTGGGCTGTATTTTTTATACATGTGGTATAATTAATGTTAGTGTTATATGTATAAGGTCATGAAGCTACGTGGTAAAAGAAAATAAGCGCGAAACAATTCAAGTCTTAGTGTGTAGTACACTTCCACGTTTTATCAGTTTTACGTCCCTTGGAAGAGGGGGTGAGCCTCATGAAAAAGTATGCCCAAATTAATATACATTTTCTTTCGTACGCAAAACGGCTAGAAATTCTCGCCTCATACCAGCGTCCTTAGCTCAAATGTCACGTCCCCAGGGACGGCAAGCCAATGCGCCCGAGCTCGCCCTATATATGCCAGTATACGCCATGCCCCAGTTATGCCATAAAAGCTTATTATGCTATACGTTCGTAGATGTTATGGTTCAAGTCTGCATTACGGTACGATGTGTCGCTGACATGCAACAAAAAGACGAGCCCGCGGGTCGACGGCCTCGAGGTTATGAATTTTGGCACGCGATTTAAAGAAAAACAAGAAAAGAAAAAGTGTTTCGCGTTTTCGCCTTTTTGGCTGCAATCGTTACCCAGACTCAGATGAGACCATATTTGCCTTAACGCCTAAGCGTTAAGGTTGAAAATTGATTGATTTTAAAACAGCACTTAATTTTAAAGTAATTAAAACATGTAATGTGTTTAAAATCCAGCAATGTAATACTGGTCCGAAATGTATTATGGAGGTCAAAGATTTTGTAACGTAGCAATATGGTATATTTTTTTTTACTATTAAAAAAAAACTTTAATATTAAAACTTATACACATTGTTGCGCCTCTTCCCTATGATAGTAGACAGACATAATGTATATAGGTAGATTTCCACTGACGGCGATTCTGACAATCATAACAGACGTAGTGTTAATGCAGTTGCATCTAGGTATTTTAGTTTATACCTAGATACCTACCTTGTTTAACTGTTAGTAAACGTAACATCACGCCTGTACTCCCCGAAGAGGTAGGCAGAGGAGTGTAGTACACTCCCAGTTACACTCACTGTTAGTGACATTTTAATAAGTTCTCTGATATGAATATACATAGATACCCGTATATTTGCCCATTTCCTTAACGCTCTAATCATTCGGAAATAAACAAGAGGCAATAATGATCACTGATGATTTTTCACAACATATATGAGCTATTTAGCGGTCAGTCATGTCTAGTCTATCAGTCTGACAATACTGTCAGTTGCGTCCAATGCATTAAGTATTAATTATTTCTTATCAATCTCTACAATGATTGAACGTCGTCTTTTGTGTTTGGACAAAATAAGAAACTGACAACAAACTAAATTTCAATGAATCTCGTAGTATACATAATAAAGGTATATAATATAACTTAACGCCTGTACTTCCCAGAAGAGATCCTCTGAAGAGTGAAGTGCACTCCCACGATTCACCACTTACATTATGCGTCCTGTACATGGAATACGGCGTGCGCTGGTACCCATGTCCCATTGTAACATAACCTTTAAAAAAAAAATATGCTCTCATTTGTTTCAGGTTTCAACACAACAAAATCTACACATACATCGGCGAGGTGCTGGTTTCGGTGAACCCGTACAGAAACCTCGACATCTATGGCACGCAGCAAATGGCCCAGTACAGGGGGAGGGAGATGTTTGAAGTGCCCCCGCATGTCTTTGCTGTGGCTGATGCGTGTCAGAGGGTGTTGCGGCAACAGGTGGGAATCGTATTGTCTTATTGTCTTATTGCCTGTTGTACGCCAGGCTGCAAGATGTAAGAAAATTACAAACAACGATGATAAGATTAGATTGATTGTGTATATGATTGAAAGAAAATAACTTGTAAACTGTAACAAAATCACTTTAACATCTCAAAGTAATTCGATTTAGGATTAGTCTATATCAACGTAACAATACGCCCGTAATCGTGCAAGAGGTAGGCAGAGAATTGTAGTACACTCCCACGCGGTGATTTAGCCTAAATTAGCCTAAAAGTTAAACTAAATGATTATAGGCATATTAGTGTAATCACGAGAGACAGTATGATTTGTATGTTGACCCAGCATGCGACTCGTAATTTGTGCACCAAGATTTTTTGTTAAAAAAACGCTGAAGTCATTCGCGAGGGTTCAAGAGGTCGCCATTTTTACGGCGCTCGCCTCGGGCCGCGTCGACGTCCGTCGGTCGGTTCGTTACACACGGAATCACTGCACGTGTCGCGCTGTAAAACTTTTGTGAGTCGTCGTAAAACGGCTATCCCGCTGACCACCCGCGCTGTCACTGCCAGGAACAAATTGAATAGTACATATACGTAACGTACATACAAGCTACAGTTGGACAGTAATGGAGTTGATGTTGATATTATTAAACGAAAGGGATTTATTGGAAGTTCTGTGTTATATTCTCTGTCAAAGCATTATGCGTTTTCTTTAGCTTTATAATAATATAATATTAGTACAACTTCACATACGACCATGTAATCCCAAACTAGGCAGGGCCAATGTCATGACTCTCTCGTAACTGATAATATACTTGTATACATTTCGAACAACCTAGTACTTATATAAATAACTTTACATGTAACAATTATGTTATTTGCATCTATAATAAAAAAAGGCGAACATAACAACTCCAAATATGTAGTAGGTAAGGAACGTTTTCAACTTTGGTCGATATGAGATTGTACTCGCTCCTGTCTCCTTATTGTTAACAATAATTAAAAGCAGTACACTATCTTGTATTTGTATACATATATTATGAATCCTACAAATATATAATTTAAGTTCCTCGTTGATCTTGTGATTTTAATCGTGAATGCTGAGCAAGAGATCCAGGATTTGATCCCCGGATCGGCCAGTACTATTGGGTTTCTCTGATTGGAAATTCCCGGGAATAGTTCCGAGTCTGGATTTATGGCCGGGGTAATACGCTCTCCTTATTCCATGTTACGTGTAAAATAATTGATGAATCATGGGAGTGTACTAAACTCTGGAGCTCATCCCTTCGGAGAAATACAGACGCGATGTTATGTTATGAGTGGTATATAAAAACATGTGTACCTCAATTCTATTAACGTTCGTATTGTGTTATTAGGACAGTGTAAAATTGTTTCAACTTAATTGTGAAGCTTTGCGAATTTATATACATATGTACAATTGAATTGTGTATTGGCTGGACACATCATCATTTGTGTTAGCGGTTCTATTGTTACTGCACATGACATCACCGCTCATTTCTCATAGATTTGTGACGCAAAAAATTTAAGTGTTGATGCCCGCGTCACAGGCAGAGCTATAATATATTATTAACGTACTGTGCTATAATACCTGTTACAGCTAATTATATATTACCTATGTTATGATATATATATCTTTGTTGTCGTTATTGCAGAATAATATGTACTTGCTACATCGAGATATCTCAGTTCTCTTGCTTTAATATTTTCATATATTTTGATGACGTGAGAAAGATATAGGTTTATTCATATTATAGTCACGTGTGTGGTCGCTCGAACGTTACTATAGAGATTATATTGTAATATAAAGTAATCTGCCTTACTATAATATATTATAGCTCCGTCAGTAACGACCTTTGTGGACGTAGAGAGCGATCTTTTGTAATTCCATTGTAAATCTACCGTTTTGGTGTTGTAATACTTATAAGTTTTATAACTCGATTGTAATATTTAATTATTATTATTCGTTAATGCTATGTTCATTGTGTATAACAATGTGAACCATTGTGTTGATGGTAGGAAATTCCATAATTTCATTAGTGACCTCTTTTGAAGTGAGTTCTTTTGTATGAGAATACATACGTTCATTTGTCAGTTTGTTTATTTGTTTACTTTTGCATTTTTCTTACTTAGAATTAAACTTAGATGTTCTATTGAAATTTCGATTAAGGGTTGAAGTCTGTCTTTGTGCCCGGTGTATGGGAATAGGCGGGTGAGTCTATTCCATAGCGGGACTTTAGCGTAACTGATGAAACGTGGAATTGTACTACAGCCCTCTGCCACCCTCTTTGGGTATCAAAGGCGTGAATCACGTTAAATTATTTTTATTAACAGCTATTTCTATCGCACGTTGTACATGGTCACGCACCCATACAGTTACGTTCGGTGAGCAAAATGAGGAATTAAATATTTCACTAGCAACATTGTATGAGTACAGATTAATTTGGCTCACTCTAAGTAACTTATTAAAGTGCCCTCTGCCTACCCCGTACGGGAGCTACGTTGACGATATATTATAATATTAAGAACAATACTAAAGAAACGTGCTCGAATGTAATAGTGATGTCTGACAGAATAGGAAGACCTTAATAATTTCACATGGTTATTAAATTATTTTGATACTAGCTGTGCCCGAGATTTCTTTCGCGTGGAATTCTAAAATTCTAAAATGAAAGTCTGATTTACTCCCTATTAAATCAGCTATCTGCCAGTGAAAGTCCCATCAAAATCGGTCCAGCCATTCCAGAGATAAGCCAGAACAAACAGACAGACAGACAAACAAAAAATGTAAAAAATGTTATTTTGGTATTACCGTGTCTACATATGCATTTAGTAAAAAGCGGTTATTTTAATATTTCAAAGAGTCTGTCTAGATAGTCTGTATAGATTAAAGAAAAAAAGAACCAAAGAAAGAAAGAAAGAAAAGAAAGTTTATTCCATTGTCATAAGCATAATAAATTAAAGAGAAATACGAACAAAAAAGGCAAATAGAGAAATCAATTAAACAATAAAATATTTTATTTTTAATACTTTATTTATTTAAATATATTATTATTATTTTATTATTATGCAGGGCAGAGACACGTGCGTACTCATTTCGGGAGAATCCGGTGCTGGCAAGACGGAGGCCTCCAAATTCATTATGAAGTACATAGCAGCGAACACTACGCAAGTTCACAGAGAATACATAGACAGGTTTGTATGAGACATGTACAAACTTCCGTTTGTATGTTTAAAAAAGCATAAAAAGGGACTCTTAAGAGAACCGCCTTGTAATACTGCTGGCATTATCAGTTTCCAGTTCTAGTAGAGTCTTGGTGCAGTAAATTAGTGTATTGTTTAAATGTGCTGTATTGGATTCGAACAAACTATAATTGAGGCTGCTAGAACCAGAGTGGCCTAACTGCATTTGAGCGACTTAAACCTAACTCATGTACATGTGCCGCTCTGATATTATATTATAGATTAACTTTTCTAATTACGAAAATGCTAATGGTCAATAGTCAAGGCCAATAGTCGCTAAAATGCAGTTAGGCTACTCTGGTTCTAGCAACCTCAAATAGAATGATAGAAATCTGTCATTGGGGCCCACATCAAAAGTACTGCATTGATTTTAATGAATTCTTCTAAATTTTATTTCCTAAACACTTGGCCCTTGTTTAAAAAAATATTGTTACATATAATTATAGTGATATTTTCATTTAATATCAAGTTATTAAAAATTTAACATACATCGATTTTTCACACGGTTAACTAAATATTTCTTGCTCTTGCGTTACTAAAACAGTTAATTTATGTATTTTAGCTACAAGCAGCGGAACGAATAACATTGTTTACAAAGAAATTTTGTAAGCAAAGTATATTTTTGCTCTAATCGCTTTGATGTTTTTTCCCCTGCACACGAGATACATCGTTAATATAATAAGTAACGCAGGCGAAGTCGCGGGCATCAGCTAGTGATGAATAAGGTCGTTGAGTAACCCTAATATCGTAGTGTGAATCCAAATCGAAAGTGAAATCATCATAAAATAAAATATTCTTATCGAGCTTTCACAAGCATTAAGCATTTTTACGACTCGGCCCCATAAAGTGGGGTATATTGTAAAATTTTGGGCAGTTTTTATGTATAGTGAAAAAATTGTTAAAACGTCTCCCATAACATTGGAAATAAAAGCCGAAACGTAAAATTGAAAAAAGCATACATGAAACACGGAGAGTTTCGACGCTCGCTATTGTTCGTGAAACTTTTATGATTTTCTACAAGTTATACGTTCGCATGCCCTTCATCATCACACCGGCTCGGACGTGTAAATGTAGTGCAGTCACAATCATACATGTAGGTATTTACAGGTCTTTTTACGTACGTTTATAAAGGGAGCGAAGCATTTAGAAGAACTATGTATGATGTTTGATTGTTGGTGCTCCGTGCCTCCTCTGTAGGGGACATGGCGCCATCATATAATAATAACTACATGATATGTGGGATACGCTATGCACTAGAAGATTCTGAAAAAGAACTGCGGAGTAACTTTATTACTATTATAAATGCGATAGCAGTTTGAGTTCTCGGTAACTCCAGCGGACCGTTAGCAACGGAGAACTATTTTCCACGGAGCGTTAATTTGGTTCCGAAAAATTAGTTTGGCGAACAGTGATATTTTTTTTTCGCTTTATTCGCATCGGCCGAACGAATCGAGCACAGACTACATACGAGTATTGTAAGAGAAATAATTGTTTTTCTCTTTTGGGAATCGATCCCAGCGTCGGGTTTTAATGTTTTTTTTCTAACTTAAAGTGCCTCGTAGTCGCTCGGAGTCGGAGATTTGTACCCAATGTACGAGTATGTTAATAGGCTCACCATTCCACGACACGTGTAACACAACTAGTAAAACGTGGGAGTACTACACTCCTCTGCCTACCCCCTTGAAGAAGTAAAAGCGTGATGTTATGTTCTATTTCAATATTTACTTTTCAGAGTAAAGAACGTGCTCATCCAATCGAATTCGATCCTTGAAACTTTCGGTAACGCGAAGACGAATCGTAACGATAATTCGTCCCGATTCGGCAAGTACATGGACATTCACTTCGACTACAAGGGCGATCCGGTCGGCGGACACATCAGCAATTACCTGCTGGAGAAGAGCAGAGTGGTCAGCTTGCAGCCGGGGGAGAGGAACTTCCACTCTTTCTATCAGGTGAGGTAAATGAAATTAGAGTAAAAATTAAGGCAATGTATTTGGGTAAGTCTTCCTATAAGTATGTTCTATATTTAGACCTGTAAATGCTGATGATGTGATGATGTTATTTGAAATAAGAAAATTCTATATTTAGAAAAAACATTGTCTTGGAATTGTTCCCTTGTGTGCTGATACTTGGAATTCTTTATAAAACATTCTGTAACACTTCACAGTTATAGGAATCGTTTGCAGATCACGCTTGACAAATATGTTAAAAAAGATTGTTAAACAGGTCAAAGAAGATTTCGCGAGGAAACCTGCACCACCTTTGAGTTCTTAATAAGGTTAACTCGTTGGGAAACGACAGAAGGTTGGTGGATGGTGGTGATAATGAAAAAAAATACGAGAACCTCAAGCTCTCACAAGGATTTGCTTATCATTAAAAATATATTTCAATAGTGACTAAATAAAAACTAAACAGAGAGTAACTGATTAAAACCATTTCAATGAATACTCAAGGCGTTGTAGATAATTGGCAATAATTACAGCTATGGTGACGATGACGTCACGATGCAGTACACCCGCGCGACGCCGATGGAACATTGATATGCATACACAGTTATCGCAGTTTGTTATTGTTACATTGTTATGTTAGGAGCTCGTGCTGCGGCTCTGCGGTTATTTTGATAATACACCAATCAAATCCATTTATTGTTTGGTAGGTCTATGTTTATTGTTTTCATTGGTTTGTCGAAAGTAATTATTCTGTAATGTGCCGCATCTGAATAACGAGCTGTCTTTATCATTATAATTTAAAATATATATGTATTACGCCAGCCTATGCATGTGCTAAATTGAAGAATATTACGTAGAACTTCATGGCGTGTAGGATTCCTTTTAAAAAATGACGAGTAACTTTGTAAAATCAAAGGTCAGAGCGTGTTAGGATTGAAATCCTGAAATTAAGTTGGAAATAATTAATTGCGTGAAATATGTACATAGTACAAACACATTTGGCATAACTTACATTATTTAAGGTTAACATCGCAGATTGAAATGTAAACCGCAATGTTATCACTGCTAAGTTTATTTGTTTAGTATTTGATTTGAAGTTTATTTAAATTGATGAAACACGATATTGATGAAAGCACATTACTAGATTAATAAAACCAACCATATTTTAAACTCCGTGACAAATTTCTATTTAATTTACACTATCATCATTCTAAATAATTCATAGTTAAACACAGTTAAATGGGATGTGTGCTTTGCGACAAATTTTATAGGTACATATATAAATAATTATATCCGCCCTCCCTTCTAACCCTTCATGATTGTAACTGCTTATTGTATTTTAGGTGCTAAGCACCAACAACACCACCACGAAGAAGTACGGGCTGTCGTCCAGCGCGAACTACAACATACTGGGCGGCGAGAGGTGCACCGCGCAGGACGCCAAGCTCTTCTCGCTCACCAACAGCGCCTTCTCCTCGCTGGGCTTCGACCACTCCCTCGTTGAGGACATTTGGAGTATCGTCGCTGGAGTTATATTGTTGGTGAGCTTTCACAATTACTTGATCTTAATCTTTTACGTCTATACAATTAAATAACACATTACTACACGTACTACTAAAACACGTACGTTTACTTTGTGTTCATGGAGTGTGTTGAAAATTTACGCTGCATATTAGGTTTAAATGTTACCGTAGAAATCTAGGGACCAGTCTGTGTGTGATGTATCTTGACCGAGAAGTAATCATTTATTGAATCATCAATTCGATTGTTTGCTCATTAAAATGTACAGATCGGCTTGGTTACTTATTCGCTTAACAATTTGCTTAAAGACACAAATTGATGTAGTTTTGATATTGTATACACTAACAAATTATTGCATTGCATTGTATTTGGCAAATTATTGTCCACATAATTAATATTGTGTGACGTTTGATACCTAAAAAAGTTGCATATAGTTTGCCCATATATTGAAATAGTTTATTGTAAAACTTTGTTATAACCTAAGAAGTATATTTGCAAATAAAATTATAGGAATTAAAATAATGTACCTATTGTGTGACATTATTTCAGGGCGAGCTGACATTCTCGGAAACGCAAGACGAGCAGCTGGTGGTGGGCGGGCCGCTGCAGCAGTGCGTGAGCGCGCTGGGCGTGTCGCAGGAGGCGCTGCGCGCGGCCATGGCGCGCCGCGTGCTGGCGGCGGGCGGCGACCTCGTCAACAAGCAGCACTCGCTGGCCGACGCCAACTACACGCGCCTGGCGCTCGCCAAGGCGGCCTACGACCGACTGTTCACGTGGGTCGTGCAGCAGGTACTACATCTAACCATTTAAATATGGAGTATTGCCAAGTGTTTGTTGCAAGTGCGGCTGCCGATCGGGAGGTCCCGGGTTCGATTCCCGGGTCGAACACTACAAAATTTTCTA
>DWDV01000738.1:0-15284 GCA_018245615.1 Mimoniades ocyalus
CACTCCCACGTTTCACCAGTTACGTTTACGTCCCACTATGGAATATGTGGTGAGCCTATTGCCATACACCGGGCACATATCCAGACTACTAGAAAATCTATATTAGAAAATTTAGTAGTGCCCGACCCGGGAGTCGAACCCGGGACCTTCCGTTCGGCAGTCGAATTTGTAACCAACACGACCAAAGAGGAAGTCAATTAATTCAGTATATCACAGTCAGTTAATTCAGTATATCCCATAATAAACAGAACAGGAGCATCTAAACCAAAATCAAAATATGTTAGCTACAGATATTGTCCTTAAGGCCTACAAGGGACATTCGAGTTCGCTCAGTAAACAATAAACAAATCTTAACCCGACCCTTAGTAACTTCCAATAGGACTCGACTTATTCCTAAAAGAAATAGTATGGTATATACGAAACAAAATAACGTAAATATTAATAAGCACAATGGGAATACACAAAGTTTTATACTGAATATCTTTTCATCTGCGTACAGCTCTAACGGTTGTCTGCCACTATCGCAAAGACGTCGCTCAGTCCAATCTGATCCGATTGTATGAGAGATAACTGTAATTGCAATGTCCTAGAGTCAAAGGTCGCCTTTGGTCTCGAGCAAACTCTATACTTAGCTTTCTCATCAATGCTAATGTATAACACTGGATACAGTGTATATAATTTAATGTTATACACAATTTATGTTACATTATTGATTTCTATGTTATCTATGTTTTTCGTCTCGTGACTAAGATCATAGTTTCAAAAATTTATATATTACCCATACCTAATTAAAAATAATAAAGAAGAGATTCTGTTTTAAGTTGTACATTTCTAAAGCTCCATTTCACGTATATCGCTATTATTATGTTACTCTGGTGGGGTAGGCAGAAAGTACTCAGTGCCAAATATATTTATCTTCATGAATCAGACGTGCGTCTTCTACCTCGTCTCAAACAATATTATAATGCGTAACATGACCCTTGTAATCCCCGATGAGGTAGGCAATGGAGGTTGTACTCCCACGTTTCACCACGTTGAGATTACGGTGTTAAATATAACTCACTTTTGCATGTAAATGTATGATCTCACTCGTACTTCTGAATATTTCAAACATAAATATCAATACTACTTATATTCAAGTGTAAATTCAACGAAATTAAATAAAAAAACGCGGGCACTTGATCCGATTTTAATTAAAACAATTGGAACATGATTTCCTTAAATCGACGCGAGTCCGTAAGGCTGGTGTATCTTTAACTCTATTCATAATTGTAAGTGTTTATAAGATGTAATTTTATGTAAGGAATGTTTGGAACGAGGCAACGAAATTCGCTAAGGTGAACGTCACTTCACAGGGTTGCTAAATATTTCGTTCCATTTTACATTGTTTGCACGTTTCTTGTGTCAAATGAAATTCTAGTGACATTACTTTAGTCTTAAAGCATTGTTGGTATCCATTCAAAACGAACATTTAGTTCCATTAAAATGTGTAAATGGAATAGTGATTGAATGTGGTTTATATTATCGTTGTTTTTGATAATTATTTGTGTGAAGTCATTATATATTTCTTTCCTTTTATGTGACTACGTTAAAAGTCTGAATTTTACCTTTACTGTTTATTCAGTGATAGAATTCACTGTATCTCCACCAAATAGGTCAGATACTGTTTGATGGAGGAGTCAGAGGTCCGGAGGTCGTACCACGATGTGCATATGTGAACAGAGTGATGAAAGTATAAACATATCACGTCGGCAAGAATAGAGATTTTTGACAATCTGCTTTCTCGTACTGCGAATGCTACGTGATAATCATAATCAGCAAAGGCGGTAATGCTCTTACAATGTGCAGTCATTTTAAGTTATATGATATTAGTCTACACTCCGCTGTCTACCTCTTCGTGGATGACAGGCGTGATGTCACGTGATTTATGAGTTTGCTGAGTCGTTATTTAGTGTGTCGAATATCATGTCGTTTACGTCACTGACTGTTTGTTAATGATTCGTGACGCGCCTTACGCTCCAAAGAAAGAGAGTAAAGTAAATGCTCAATTTGTTAACGTGCGAATTCGATAAATTGAATAAGTCACGTCGTTTATTATTTGGGAAAAACCCTGCATTTCTTATCATGCAAGTCGTTAAATTTGTTTTGAATTACGAATGCACTAGTGTCTTTGAATGGTTTTTTTTGATATTTTCCGCAATATGTTTTTGTATTAGTTTTGCAAATATTTCAGCGAGTAATGAACGTAGAAGAAGTACGTGAACTCTGTAATGATAGATATATTTGTCATTCGATGCTCTCTGCCTACCCCTTAAATGACCCGGCGCAATGATATAACAAGAGTGATAAATAATAAAAATGAATTTACAAGAGGATTTATAGAAATGCTTACCGTATGACGCCGTAACCCTGTTATCCTTTCTAATAAAAGATTTACAAAGTGCCGACACCGCGTTAAAGAAAACGACTACACGTGAATTTGTAAACGAATATGTACGATGTGTTCATAAAATATTTCTGTAGGGATAAGTTTGATACACGCCAAGATGTGTTATTATGATCATCTGTGACAATCCACTGGTGTGCGTGGGCGCCGCTAAAGGGAGTTTTCCCCATGATCTCCGCGCTGGGCGTGCGAGTTGTGGATCGCAGCTCGTACCGTAGAACCACTCATTTGTTTATGTTACTTATTGGTGAAGGTCACGTCAAGTTCCCCTACGTAGTTCGTGGCATTGGAACGCACAAACGCACAGACATACAACGGATGAACGACTTAATTAACGCCGTTTAATGACAGTGACATAAAATATAAGGTTGTGTACTACGTGTGTCAAATAAAACTGTATTTATAACAGATTTTTTGTCTTGTGATGTCTAAAAACATATTTGGTATTTATCATGGTCATTGACCCTTTTATTGACCGCCTCATTGGTCGAGTGGAGCGCGACTGCCGATCGAGACATCCTGCGTTTAAATCGGATACTATTCGATATTTGTAACGAGTATTCCTAGTTATATTTTCTAGTAGTGGCTCGGAGCCAGGATATGTAACCGGTGGATAGCAACAGGCTCACCACCTATTCCATGATAGGACGTAAACGGAACTGGTGAAGTGTGGGAGTGCACTACACACCTCTGCCTACCTCTTCGAGGATTGCAGGCGGCATGTTACATTTATTGAGCTTTTTATAGTTCCATTGTTGGACCTCTGTCTCTTGGAGTGGGAAGGGTTAAGGGTTAAGTTCGTTGCTACAATTCATACTCCTTAGAGGAACATTATGGGGATCTTCTTCCTAACGTCTTCTAAATTCTTTCTTATACGTTCTTTCTAAATTCTTCTTTCCTTGGGATTTCCCAACGATTCCCTTTAGCACTAACGTACTAAGAATTCACATTACATAACATCAGATCTGGACTGTAGTATTCCCATGCTTCATTTGTTTTGTTAGACGGCCTAAAGAGTTCGAAATTAGTGGCAAGTACTACTAAGTATTATATTTACGTTTTTTTCTATTCGTAATATGAAACAACCATATCAATATTCATTTGTCCGACCCAATTACAAGGGTGCGCTGTAGGCGGACGATCTCCGGACTGATCTGGCCTTGTCTAGATTCGAACAGATTTAAACGAATTACTCCGACCTTAACCCGTACAGATAGGCTTTCATCTGTAATTTGACATTTGCATGCGTTTAACTGTTATCTATGTTGTGCTGTAAATAACTAGTTCAATAAATATTTATTATTATTATAATTTCACACTTGGTCCGATACGGTAAAAGTAAAAGTGTCAAATATGTAGAATGTACTAAATATAAATAAAGGTAAGTAGTGTATGTATAAAACAGAATATTGTCTATATTCCCTGTACATTTACATATATTTCTAACACGTCAACATATAAATCCAATGATCATCCTTATCGGTCGTTGTTCGTTCTGGTCGTATCGGTCCACTGTCGGAAGCGGATCTCCTCTCAGTCTGAGACGGCTGCTATGATATTTTATTAACATTTGGTCTAACTTTTAAGCTAAGTGAGCTACTAAAAAAATGTATGCCGTCGTTAGAAACCCAAAAGCGTCGAATATGCTAATTTGTATCATAATGACATGAGTTAATGTGATTTAATATCGGCCGACGAAAGGTGATGGCACCTAAAAAAATAGATATACGTTAGTTCCTAGCGTGTATAGATTAGGTTCACACCTGAGAACTCGGTTAATAATAATTCCTTCTCTATGTAAATCAATGATTGATATTATAATCATTTGTAACATACACATATACATATTTGATGTGTGTGAGTGCAAGACGCTTTTATTTCACGAGGTTGTTAACGACTTTGTTTTAAAATAAGTTCTAAAAGAACTTCAAAAAGCAGTACGTGATCTATTGTCTCTTTCACTTTGCGTCAGACTTGTGTACTAAAGGGGGTAAGACGGTAATCAGTTCATAGATTGTCTAATAGTAGATGTCGAGTTCTTAATTTAGCATTTATGGTTAGTATTATTTAGTATTTTTGTACGTTCGGAGTCAAAAATCTCTTAATCGTAGATGAATGAGGAGAAAGAGACCGGTGAACGTAGAAGAACCTTATTCGGATTGTAATGGTAGAGAAATTTGGTACATTGTGCTATCTGCCTACCACGTAATGTGATTTCGCAACGTAATAACAACTTGCGCAAGTGTTGATGGCTGGCTGCTGGGTAGTCTCCATGAAATTCTAATCCATGTATGTTATTTAACATACTTAAAATCTTAATAAAGTTGGCTCTACGTAAATTTCAATATATTTGGTTACGGTATTAGAGTTTTCATTTTTCGTTTAGTCCATTGGTACGAGTAACTTTCAATTAAACAACTCAGTTATTGAAGTACAGAAATTGTAATTTATTTCGTACAAAATTATATTTCTGCTTGCTATTTATCTATGTACGTCTATGTCGATACATTTTCTGTCTCCAAGGTTATAAATACATATCAGTTGTGACATCAGTTGAGTCAATGCTTCCTAAATCGTTTTTGGCATCACCTTAGTGGGATGAAAAGACGCCGGAGAGTTGATCTCAGTTAAAAATAGTGATCGATTTGGCGCGCAAATTGACGTCGCCGTAAGTTGCTCGTTTTCCTGCACCTTTTGATGCACTCCCCGTGGTGTTGCCAGATATGTGAGTACAGACAGGAAATTGGTAATATTGGAGATAAATGGTAATATTGTTATATTATCATACTACGTCGGATACGCGGTATTAAGTAAACACCACCGATTGCTAAATACGGGTATCTATCCTCATGGCCTTTTTTCTTAATAAATGTGGCGTGTTGAATATATATTATACATATAAAGAAGTGTAATTATAATAAAAATAAAATGTTTACTTGAAAAGTAATAGGCACATTTATTTGCGTGGAGCCCACGCGCGATGGAATTGAAACTTCTTGCAGATTATAATGTATGTAAATGGAAAGGTTTTTATTACTTTAAATATATGAAATATATTTTTGTTACCCTGGAGATTAAATGTAATTAACATAAGGAAACAAATTTGCCGCAGAAGGCAGAAATCATAATGCGATTTTCTTTGCTAGGATCAATAGTAATGCGAGAGGGCTGCCGATTATTTAATGCCGACCCATGTCTTATTAAGCAGGTAAGCAACAGATTTGTCATTCTGTTCTTAAGTTTTAAAACACAACCCAGTTTTTACCAAAAAGTTTAAACAAAATAATAGCCAATTCATATTATTTCTGTTCCAGCCTATACAAGTACATTTATTTTATGGGAGTTACGAGTTGTCCAATTCTTTTATTTTTTGACGATCCCTATAAAACGATTTTTGTAAGTCCGTAAATGCAACCTTTAAAATTTTCAATAACTTCGTTACTAACTCCTTCAGAAATGAAAGTTTCGCCAAGTTGTTGTTTATACGAGTTCTTAAGATCATGAAGAACAGCGTTTGCTAAAGTAGGCACTCCCTAGAAGGTCAATTGTATTGTATGCTTATGCTCTTTAATAAAATTTCACATTGTCAGCTTTTAAAGTAATTTGGAACGCGTAATAAAACGCTACATTATGACAATAGATATTTAGGAAAGTTTATGATATGTCTATTGTTATAATGTGGCGTTTTAATCTCTAGAGGGGTGGCGTTGCGTGCTGTAGGTTTGTAGGGTAACTTTTGAATGATTAAAATATTTTCACGGTCAAACAACAAGTCATAGACACATTCAACACTGATGTAACATCAGAACGAGTATAGGGAAGGCCGACAGCATCCCCATCCGTCGTCGCATCTACGTAACAGCTCAAGATGCGAACGCTTCGCGGGGTGAAAACCCTTTGGTAGGCGAACAATAACATAAGAGACGCGGCCCGAACAAAGTAAATAGGAATTAAGACGGAGGGTTCAAGGGTTAGAATCGTAGGCGAAGTCCGGAGCGGGCTGGTATATTTGTCCTGCTCGCGCGAGGCGCTAGGCTGCGACGCTCCGCGGCCCCAGTCGCGGTCTGCCGGCCGTCGCGACGCTCGGGGCCGCTCCGCCGCGCGCCGCTGCCGGACTGTCGCCGCGTATCATGCGGGAGACGTGTGAGATGCACCGCTCGCTCTGAGTTCTGCGCTCGGCGAGAGCCCCGCCGTTGGACGCCCGCGGGACTCCGTGGCCGGCCACGCTCTCTCTTCTCTCGTTCCGCCGTTACCTAGTGCAGTGTGCCATTGGAGAATTGTTTTATATTGGCACGGCTCTGTGATATTCCGTGTTTGTCCGCTGCGTATACTCCGTGAAAATTCCTCTCGAAATGTGTTTCAGTTGTGAGTGGTCGTATCGTCGATGTTTTCATGATATCGGCTCGCTAATGGGCACAGTTTGTTTTGGTTTACGCACGAATTATGAATATTTCGTACGTTGCGTCGCGATCATTGTTACGACACATAAGATAACAATATAATCTGATAATCACGCGGTAAAAACATTCATTAACACCGTACACGGTATTAAGTTAAGGCGGCCAATGTGTAAAATGTCATTTTATAAACATGTCAAGGTTTCACCCAACACGAAAATGGTGTATACAATATTATGTTGCATAATGCACGAATTGTGAATAAAACGTGCAAATAAAAGTAGGTACCTAAAGAACATATGTAAGTACATTCGTAGCTTAGGACATTTGAGAGAAAATATAAGTAAATTGTTGAAATCATTTTATATACATATTAACAAGTGTTTGAATCATATAAAAAATATTATAATTTTTTAAAACCCAAAATATTGACAATATTTTAAGGGATATTACCCGTATGTGACTGAAATTTCTTTACAATGTAATTGAGTAAAAATTTTAATTAAATAAATTCATTTTAGCAATGCATCTGGTTTCCTCTGTAATGTAGGAATTTATAATGACTTATATAGTGGTAGCAGAATATTAGTGAAAGCATATTTGAAACTGAAAATATCCTTACACGTACTTAAAAGTTGTAGGTTCTTAATATAAAAACAGAGTTTAACGTAATGATATAGGAACAAAATATCCATCTATATGATGCTGGTATTGATGACATTCACAAGTCAATTACGTTCATATATTATAAGGATAGCAGTATTAGACCTATGTAGGTAAGTTTAACTTGAATATTCTCAATTTTGTATTAAAATATACGAGTATATCGACTTACATCTGTATTAAAAATTGGAGTTGCAGACACGTGTAGTTTGATAACTTGTCAGTATTTATATATTTCTTGTATAAACGTCATCCTAAAATTTATATTTATTTTGTGACCAGTGCAATTTAAACAGTCACTACTTCAATTACATCAATTAGTTTTATTCACCTCCTTAAACACTAGTCGTTATTTTTTTATTAAAAGAAATCGTTTCGGTGCGAATTATAACATTTTCTTAAATAAATAATTGTAAAAGAAAACCTTTTATGATCACTGTTGTTTGTTTAATAATGAAATTCTGTTATTCGTATGTAATGAGAGATAAAATGTAGACACAAGTAGAAATATATATCTAGCCAAAATTGTAAATCACTGTTTATTTCTTACTTAGTTATACCTACTTAATTACACATACTTAGTTATACTTACTTTATTATTATATAATCACCCCAGGTCCCTTACAGGGTAGGAAGATAGCATGTACTGTCAAATATGTCTGTCCTCTCACCCCTGCGATGCTTCTTCCAAATAAGCCACTCATACCTCCAATTTGATAAAATTGAGAGTCGCCACATGGTTACGCAAATGAATTAACAATGCTTAACCAACGCAAGCTAATGGCACTATTTAAGTCACGAGGATCGCGACCGTTCTGTATAGGCGTTCTCACTCAACAATAATTCAATATGCCCACCACTCAAATGAAATGCTATGAACATTTATTACTGTAGTGCTCGCGTACACACTAAGTGTAAGCCCGACAACAAATCACAATGCTAAATCGTAGCATGTGTCGCTGAGTTGTGACGAAATTGATTGTTCGCAGTTCATTGTGGGAACGGGCACGCACACCATTACCCAGTTAGCGATGACGACGACAAAAATGACTGGCAATTGAACTGGCGACCGCTCAATGAGAGGTAATTGATTGTACATAACGATCGTTATTCGCCGCACCAATCTTCATGCGCTATTGTTATAGACAATCATATCAGTTTGTATGAACGCAGCTCGTCGTGTTTTAGACGCGGTTACTTAATAAAGATAGCTAATGACTTGCCCGTTATAAGCTACTGGGGAATCGATATTCTATTTTCAAACATGTCACCTTAGCCGTGGATGTTATTTTATTCATTATTTGAACGACATTTGTATGAAATTTATACCAATAAGCTTTGTGTGAGAACATCTCCCAACTTATGGTTCGGATATTGCTCGACATGTTAAGATTTGTACATTAGCAGATGGCTATGTAATTATTATTATTAAACCATCACGCCGCGTCCCATCCAGGGCAGGTAGAGAGTACAAAGTGCCAAATAACTATCCATACAGATTGTACACACTTCTACATTTATTTCGTTCCATATTATATAATTACATCATAAAATAACTGTTTATTTAATGATGTAATTATAATTTATCTAATTACTAGACGACACTCCCATTAATGCATGTTTACAAAAAAATTGATATAAAATCTATCTACCTACGTCCATTTGAACTTGGCACCGAATCAACTGTGTTTTCCAGGTGTTGCTAGCTCTAAGTGTACATTTTCGAACTTTATCTTCAAAACATTTTAAATTGATTACCTCCAAATTGACTATAGATTCGCGAGAGGACATGATTTATACACAATCCATGTGTAGTCCAGCATCCAATCCAAAATCTTAGGTACCGATGGATTGTATATTACGTTAATTTTAGATTTGAATTGATTCAAAGCGCATATTAATAGTTAGAAATGGACGATATGATACAAATACCGCTGGGTGTAAATAAACATAAACTTGAACATGTTTATTGAAGGCGTGTGATAAAGTATATATGATTAAATTAAATTTCCTGTGGGCCCGGTGCGAGCAGAATATTTTTATCATTAACTCTCAGCTGGCATTGCTCTCTTGATTTATTCACGTACTGGGGGCTATAAGAGTTGCGTTTGTATTAATTTATTTTTATTATTATTATTACATCACGCCACGTCTCTTACGGGTTAGACAGACAGAACCGAGAGCTATATATCTCTATCCTTACAGACTCCCGTGTTTCTTCCACTTTATTCTATTTGGTTATGTTTATGACATAACATAACGCCTGCATTTTCTTTTGGGTGGAATAAGTAACATAATCATACTTTTATTTCTTTACACTTAGGCTTTCTACAATATGTAGCTTTCTTGTAAATATTTATTCTACTTTTAAAGTTTTTTTCGGCAATAAAAAATGCACTACGATTTTTTTAATATTCGTTTTGTGTAATTTATGAACTTTGTTTGTTTTATAGTCTCTAAGCGATCGGTTCGTTTTTTGCAGAACGAAACCAATATATTTTTTAATCGTTTAAACTCACTAGAGAGCATTATTTAGCAGAGCTGCCTTTTAGCGAGATATTTAACAGGCAGGGGAGAGGATTAGCCGGTCGTTTTTAAATTTGATATTTATATGGGGTTCCTGTCCGCTCATTAAGACCTCCGCTAACGAAGCCGTGACTATGTGTTATTTATTAAGTACTTTATTTAGTCAATGACGTATATTTCTACCATGAAAATGAGAGATGCGCGAGAGGTCTGTATTACAGACCTTCCAGTCTCTGTAAGGATACTTGTCACTTGGTGCTTTCTGTCTACCCTGTAAAGCACCTGGTCTGACGGTATAATAATATTAATACATTATTTAGTCAGTGGCGATGTAAGCATAAGTTGGAAATTTCGGATAAAGTACATATTTTTAATGTCTAATAGGATCATTGTTATACAACAAATTATAATTTCATTATCTGTAATCCTTACTTTTGTGCTTTCCTTCTCTAAATGTACGTTTAAATGCAAAATCTAAAATATTTTTCATAACCTAAGAGTATACGTGCAAAAAATAATATTAAGCTAAAAAATTCTCATCCTTAAAAGAAAATTATTTTTTTCCATCACTAATTTCATTGCTTTAAGCGAGTTTTATACCTAATCTTAGCCATAAACTTGTTTACTGCGTTTTGAAAGTGAAAAAACATCAAAGGGAAATAAAAGTGTTTGGAAAATATTATTATTGTAGCTATTGTTATAATATAGCTTTTGCGATTGTACAATAATTTAAATACACATGAAAAATTAATTAAATGAAAATATCTGACTGCCAAAGAATGATATAGATTAACTCATTTTCGTTGAGAAGTATTATTTATTTCATGTGAAAAAGTTACTATAACAGTTATAGCACAGTGATTATTATTAGCACATATTTATTAGATGTTTGCGAAAGATATAAAAGACCCCTTGCTCAAATAAGATTTTTTTTATACATTAAAATTTTAAATTGGTTGATTGGAAGGAAGGAAGGAATTATATGCTATACCTACTACTTTTTAAAAATGGTATTCACTTACAAAAACAGTATGCGGAGTCTCGTAACTGACATTGACATATTAACTTAAGCCTCATTGCATTTACCGAATGCAATAAGGTTTATAGAAACTGTGTGAGTAATCAAATATAATTGAGTCCTCCATTCAGGATGGAAAGCTATGAAAGCAAGGGTGCTGAGTACATTTTTGTGCGGTTTAAGAACTTCGTTGTTTGGATCCTGTTGCAAGGATGTGATAGGCAGGCACAATTCGATAAGGCTTGTTTATCCTGTCCTCGGGGATATCAAGGGATCTCCAAACTTTCATCCTACACTTAATGCGTTCGTTCTTTTAACATTTGGTGGCGCTTTAGTTTTTCGGTTTCATGATGTTCCCATGACTTCCATAACTAGTTTCTTGCCATATAAAATACCATGCATCTTAATGTTTTCTCTTATTAACAAAAGTTAAATATGGCCTTTTTAAAACCTTTTTTTACGAATTTCCTTAACACTTCACCGATAGTATACTTCAGTGATAATACTTTCCAAAGTTTTAGAAATTTAGTTCTAAAACCTATTGACTTCTCTATATATTGTATCAAAGAAGAGTCTTGACAATTTTACGCAGTAAGCGCTCACAATATGCTAGCAATTCTATTCTTTTGATTGGTGGAGAAGAATTTATTTAACCCTACTTTTATATAAATATAAGATGCTGGTAAATATCAAAGAGCATCGTATTTCTGTTTATTAAAGAGAGCGTAAAATCATCAGAAATTATTTAACGTCCGCGAGGGGTATTTGGGGCGTCCGCAAATCTGAAAGCACTATCCATTTTTGGGTCAATCGTTTCAAAGTTGACCGAATACTACCAGAAGACGCTCCACGTAGTGGAAGTGAAAGTAATTTTGTAAATGAGAGAAACTTCCTTGCCGTGATTAATGTAATCGAATATGTTGGAATAATGATTAATGAAGTTAGCGATAGTGTAGTAATAAGTACAGTAGATTTATGAAACTACGCGAACATTTGGTTGTTAGTAAACTTTTAGACTTGGGTACCAAGACCGTTGGGATCGAAACTCAACAGGTCCGAAACATGCCGCCAACTTCATGAGTTTTAGCTAGTTATGCCAGCGACCACAATTACTACTGATGAAACATGGAAACCTTACCAGTCTAAGCCAGCTAAATATTAAGAATGTCGAAACCTTATGGACTTCGGGTTACAGAATTTGCGCTTGCTAGAAAGATAATTTGGACTATATTTTGTGATTACGAAAGCGTAAGTATCATAGAATAAATAATCTACGCAAATATACCTACTACAATTAACGAAAAATATGAAATAACGAAAAATATAACAATCTATACCAAACGAAGAACCAAGAATGATTCAAAGTGACTACACTGAGAGTTATTTGCACAGTACTAGAGTTGGTTTTAAATGATAATTACCATTTCCAAACATGATAATTCACAATAGTGTTAGGTTCAAAACGTTAAAACATACAAATCATCCTACGAATAAGGTAGTTTAGAGAGAACCTGAAAAGTCATTTCGGAGGCGATCAATAAAAAGTAGTTACGGAGGGGATAACAAAGCTCATAAATTAATGGAGATTACATTAAACAACTCCGTGTTATTTTTGATAAACATTAATAAGTAAACTTATAGGCAAATTCATAGATTATAGGAAACATTCCTCGAACGCTTACAAGCAATGTAACATGTTGAAGCTGTCATATAAAAATTCTATTTGGAACGTAATAGAGGTTTCAGCGAGAAGAAACAAGAGCATTCAGCGACGAGAACATGGCGTTTCATTCGAAATTAATGGACGGAAAATATACCGCGCCGTAAAACATGTTTAGTATGGCAATAGTGTTTTATTCAATCGGAGCGTTGTGAATGCCTTAATCGGAAAACTCATGCGGAAACCACACCGGAAAACGGACGTAGAAATGTGGTGGGGTATAAATAATACACATGTTTTAAATTCCAATGTTACATGTGAATATTTATTCCAATATCACTGGAAGTGGGTGCTTAATCTTTAGGCTAGTAATTCCAAGCGGAGTGATTTTCTGTCGGATTGGGTGTTTGCCAACGTATACCGTGATAATCTTTTTGTCACCATCTTAACGCATTTTGATATACGGCGTTTATTTATCGTGCTTAACTAAATATACATTTTGTTAGAATTTCGGAAGATACAGATATTGAAATATTCGCTGACCTCGTATTCAGATCATGTCTGTGAGCTACACGATGTCAATTATTTGAGTTACTTGGAATAATCTTTTTGTAATGAAAATTGAATTGCGCATTTTCGATAATTGCGTATTATGTAGGTTAACATTGGGCACTAGAAATATAAATAGAGGCTGAAAAGTTAGCAATGCTCAGCAGAGTCGATATCATGAAATCATTTCTTATATTTTTTATTAATTTAACTTTATTAAATAAAAATACAACGAAAAGTGTTTACTTTATTTAATAAAAATGCAATTCCTAATTCCTTTCTCTGGAGGTTAGCCTGGGCGACTGCTTATCTTCTGGTGAGGTTGCCTACCCTAGAACGGCTTTGGGCCATCTTAGCAATATGCTATTTTGACCCGAGCTAGTGCCTCCCACTTTCTGCGTATTGGGCACTGCTCACTGAAAGTATTATGGTTAGTGCGCTCCAACTTCGCACTGTTGCAGTTTATACAGTTTGGTGTTGCTCCAAGTACACGTACCGAGCACTGTTCCCGTAGGTGCAGTCCGCCACAGTGACTGCACCTTGGCTCCGTCTGTTTACAGTAACGTTTTCCGTGCCCGTATCCCAGGCACATGGAGCACTGTATTAGCGGCGACTGATCTGCCACTCTTATTCTCTGCATATCAATATGAACCGAGCCTGTATGCAGGATTCGGTTATATATAGTTGGAGACACCCTGACCACAACGTGCAGAGTGTGGGGATTCCTCGCTTTCCGTCTGTATCTAACCTCTACCTTGTCTTCCTGGGGGTCGAGTTCGCGAAAAACCACCCCATTCTGGTTTCTCAGGGCCGTGATTATGTCCTCATCGCTGTGTAAGAACAACACGTCCCTTAACACCAACATGGGATATTAATTTAAAAGATATTAATTAAAAAAATATATTTCAAAGTCCTCCTGTCGACCATATTACTTCTATTCAACTATTTAAGTATTTATAACGATTTAAATCTAAAATAATGATAATTTACACAATTTTAATATTTTGATGCTTAGTGCACGATTACTGATGTAATTATTAATGGCTATTTTCGATCATTACATTCGTCGCTGCATCAGCACGCCATATTTTATATACCTGTCGCTTATATTCACGTGTATAATTAATATATTCTTCATTTTGGTTCATGCTACTACTGCTTAAAATTCATATAAATAACTCCCGATCAAAGATATCTGCACAATAGGTTTAAAGTTTAATATTTAATAAAGATATAATAAAGGTTCTTAAGATAATTTCAGTCCACGGCGCTTATCACGTGGTAACGTGTCTCCGCGCGGGCCGTGCTGTCGGCGGTGCACTGTTCAAGCTTGCTGGCTTTATGCTATGTGCTGTTCGCTCGCAGCTTCTTGCGGTGCGCTGACGCAGTCTGTTCACGCACGCTGACTGCTTGTGCTTGTAAATCGGACGCGGCTGAACTTTGGACCTCGGATGGGTTTGAAATTCAAAAATTATATTTAATTCATTGTTTTTTTATTACTTAGTTGCTTTTTTTTAAAATATGACTGAATCTAAGATTGGCGCTGATGAGTTAGCGAAACTAATCAAACATCGTGGCATTACGAAGGGTCGTTTAACAAAATTTTGTGATTATCTTGAAGCTTTGCAACAGTCAACAATAACTTCATTAAATTACCGGGAGTTGGAATTGAAATTTAAAAAGCTACAAACTATGTTAGATGAATATGACAATATACAGAATCAAATTGACTTGTTGCATCCTGATTCAGATAGTCAAGTTAAAGAAAGAGATACTCGTAGCATTGAAAACCAGTTCTTTACTTGTTTAAGTCTTGGACAGGAAATATTAGAATCGAATGTGAAGCATAATCAAAGTGAACATGTTCGGGATTCTTCTAGTGTATGTCCTTCCAATTCGTTTAATGCAATTAAACTCCCTACCATAAATTTACCTACCTTTGATGGAAATTATTTACAATGACTAGTGTTAGATATATTAATGCAATGTAATACATTTTAATAATTGTATTGGCCACTTTTATTG
>DWDV01000739.1:0-15278 GCA_018245615.1 Mimoniades ocyalus
TGATTTAATAAATTCACAATACATTTCGTTAAAGTATTATATTATCTCTCATTTATCTGCTTCAAATATAATACATAATATTATAATTCCCTCTGAGACGACTTTCTTTGAATACAAATAATTTCATCACTTCGCCAGGCTTCAGATAAGACGCGGTCTCAAATAGTATGTGTGTGTGAGAATGAATTGATGTGAATTCGATATGGGAAGCCAATTATCCCATTTACTCATGCGAGTTGACATCTCCTTCGGATATACGTTTTGGCTACTTGATTGCAATAAGTAATCACTGGAAATATCGATATTTATATGTTCTATTTAATACCTGCTCAATGATATGTCGCACCGATGGAACTGTTTAGTTTAGATGACTTACAAGCAGGTGACCAGCTGGTCTGAGTTTTGCTTACACGACATTGAATACGGATTGCTATAGTTTATTTGACTACCTCGTTGGTCGAGTGATTGCAAGTGCGACTGTTGAGCGCGGTGAGGTCCTGTGTTCCATGCCGGGAAAGGATATGATTGGAATTTTGTGACTTGAAATTCCTAGTCGCAGCTCGGCTTCTGAATTTGTGCCCGATGTATGGCAATAGACTCGCCCCCTATTCCATGATGGTACTTATGTCGTAACTGGTGAAACGTTACAACACTCGTCTGCCTACAATTACAGGCAGAGCATAATGTTACAATTTATCGTTATTTGTAAAATTAGATCTGGGAGAAAATTATAAATGAAAAAGCTCAAAAAATTTTTACATGTTAACCATTAACATAGGATCTGGAGAAACCGAGAACATGAAGTTCCTTATAAAAAGCTAGTAATAATTATGTACCGTCGAAAAAAATAGCAAGTCTATCGGGGTAACGTGCGGAAAAAGAAAAAAAACCTTCCTTCAACCTTGTGCCATCTTATCAAGTTTACTACTCAAATTCATAGTCTACATATTATGTAGAAATAAATGTTCCGTATTAAGAAAGTGGCAATGACTTGTCATATTCCATACGTCTGCGCGTGTGTCAACATAAGTCGTCATCGACATTAAATATCTTCAACCAATTTATTGCGTTGTTGTTCGACAACTGTCAATGAAATTACTAGTAGGTCTAATTTGTTACGTTGACTAAATGAGCTTTATTTTACTGAGTTACTGTCTTTTTTAACTGAGTTACTTTCTGCCTCGATGGTCGTGTTGGTTGCAAGTGCGACTGACGTACGGGAGGTCCTGGGTTCGATTCCCGGGTCGAGCACTACTAAATTTTCTAATTTAGATTTTCTAGTAGTGGCTCGAAGTCATGTTACGGCAATAGGCTCACCACCTATTCCATAGTGGGACGTAAAAGTAACCGGTGGAACGTGGGAGTGGTCTACATTCCTCTGCCTACCTCTTCGGGGATTATAGGCGTGATGTTACTTTTTTGTTTTAAATAATCACTTATTTATTATTGATCCTATTTTCGTGGTATAGAGATGGGTGTAACATATACTATTCAGTCACTGCATTGCATAGATATGTATATACGACATAAAAATCGAAATTTCAAGTAAGATTACTAACCCGATTGCCACCTACACTGTTCGGATTTGAATTGAACACATTATATTGCAAGCATTGCTTTGAAATCGACACAGATAAAGTGACATCGAAGTAGAGGACTGAATTTTAAGTTTGACAAAACCGTCACTATATACAGTAGGAAGTTACTGTATTAGTTTCTGGATGTAATTGACCATTGTAATGACTATTTATGTTGCTATATGTTTTAGTATAGAATAGTTTTAATGTATTGGTATAGAACAATACAAGGACATACAATTTCAAAATAAAGTACTTTCAATGAATTGAAGATTTTTTTACTTATAAAATGTAAAAAAAAATGATATAGAAATAATTTATTTCTGATTTATTTAACATTTAGTATATAAGGATGCAATCACTTAAGTTACTAATATTTTATATTTAGTAAATCAGTTACGTCTAATAAAGAAGGTTTTGAATAAATTATTTTTTTACCTACCTTAAAACTGATAAAAGTGTAGCACCAAGCGGTGACGTCAGCAACTGCAACAAACAAATGTATATTGAGAATTTCGATATGAGAATATCCAACAACGAAACAAAAAAAACATATCAACGTGAAGAAGCGGTGTGCGGCTGGAATAGTCGTATCATATAACTTACGTTGAATAATGGACATAGTGCTTTATCAAACTCTTTGAGTTTCAATTATAATCTTGCTTATAATTTCCCTAATTTCGGGGACGCAAAAGATAAAATTTCAAACCAAGTCAAACTCTATCTTTATTATGTATAAAAATGTAATAATAACGATTATGTACATTAACTTCATAATTTACAGCTGTTTTGAAACGTAGTTTCGTCTCTTACAACGCAAGGAAATCCATCATAGTTACGCTACCATACCGAGTGCGAGAGGACTATGCCGGATTGCAACTGTATGAAGCACTACCACTTTTCTTTCTACATCCTTTGCGTAATTACGAGTGCGCTTTGCCATTTGTCCGCGGTTAGAACCTATAGCCGTAAGCTGGGTGTCGAAGCGAACGGAATGCTTACGGATGTTGCGGCTGCTGTCGAAAATAAATCCTATGTCATGTTCGACCCGACCTCGACACGGGTTTTTCCGGTGAGTACGTGGGCCCCGCGGGCTGTGCCCTCTGAGACCCGCGAAAGTCTTTTAACACCTACCGTAACTTTTCACGCTGTCAGCTATTAACCGGTAGGGGCGTCGTTAGACATAAACGTTAGCCCTTTATATATTGTTAGGTTCAAAATAGAGTGTAAATAAATATATAGCAACGTGGAACGAGTTATTATTAATTAAATTTTAGGTAGTACTACTGATAAAAGTAGCAAACGAAAAGGAAGCGATAATTTGAATGGACATAGAAATAAGAGAAAAAGTATATTAGAGTAAGGAAGTCTACCGAGCTATGCTAGTCAAGTGGGGATTGACATTATTGGAGTTATTTATCTTACAACGCTTATACATGCATATCGTACCATTACACGTATATAACATAAAACAGAATAGTGATCAATTAACCCTTATGAAATTGCAAATTGTAGTCGGTCGGATCGGCCACAGTTGTATTATGTTTCATTACTAATAAAAAAACAAACGAATAGTTTTACTGGCGCTCATATAGCAAACTCTGAAACATTTGGGATCGGAATATCGTGTGTAAAGAATTCCAAAGTAAAAAAAATACATACGTACATAATCGTTGTACGTACTATTGAATGTTTGGTGATTATCTAGAAACGTACACAATTAATTATGTCCCGGCTTAACATTCTACGCCGCGACCTGGGTACAATTTGCGGGAACTCTTGACCAGGTCCTCGGATGCCTTATTTATTAAATTAAATGTATGATATATTATGGTACCTTCAATATATACCTATATACATAATCGATGGCAATCATCATTATACCAATACATAAGTTTGAACGGAGGAGAAATGAGTAAGTTACAGAATGAATAAGTCGATAAATAATAGCGAAAGAGAAAACATTCCACACATAATATTAATTTATGTTAAGACACGCACATAAATAACCAACCGAATCAACATATCTGAGGCACTTCCAACGCTCACCTATTAATATAATAAGCCCTAATAAGGCTTTTAGTTCTAAGTGCGTTCGTAATAAAACCTACTCTGTCATATGTGGTACTATGTACTTGATAATAGTATATTGGAGGTAGTTATATTTGTGTGTGATTTTAGATATTATTTTGTTACATTCTAAGATAAGTAGTTACTATTCACTGTCTCATTGGTCGAGCGCGCCTGCCTATTGAGAAGTCCAGGGTTTAAATCTCGCATCGGTACTTTTAGAATTTTTGGTTAAAATTTCTAGCAGTGGCTCAGTCTTGATTTGTGTCCGATGTTATCAATAGGCTAACTCCCTATTCCATATTGGGACGTAAACGTAAGTAATGAAACGGAATAGTATACTACACTCCTCTGCCTACCTCCTCGGGGATTACAGATCGGTCGTGATGGTAGTTACTTTTGATAAGAATTTATGTACATTGATTAAGCTTTCAGAGTGATAGGAAATTCATTTAAACAAAATGTATGTCATGTGAATAATTAAATTCATCCCATTTTTAGCAATGACTACATAGGTATATTTACCAGTTGTTTATATTATACACCTAACACATATTCCATATATATTGTTGTATTCTTTGCGACAGATAATAGTTTGCACTAGAGCAGCATGAGCCTGAAATTATAATAGAAATTTACTTCGTATGATATGATGCTTAGAGACATACCGCACCTGTTATAATTGCCTAAGATATTGAAAAACTTATAATACTATCTATTCAACTGTAGTATTGAGTGTGTGTTAGTTAAATAAAATATATAGTGTACTTATATCAAAAGATAGAATCAATTAGAAAGGATAAGTATGCTTGCGAATAAATATTCCAAAAAGAACGAACCGGAAGTTATTTGAATAGCGCCTGATTCTGTGGAATTCAATTAGTGGAAATCCTTAGTATGAGTAGAAATGATATATCGAGCCTGATTTGAACTTTTGTTAAGCTACTCGTACAGTTAAACTACACAGATGACCAAAATTAGCAAGGGAACTACACTAATGTACTGTTTTCATAGAAAACAATTCATTATTCTCAAACAAGACTTCTACAAGAGAACACTCTTCAAACTTAGACTAAGAATAATCCATTACACAGTTTGACAGTATTGGTTTAGGGCACGTTGCACACCAACGAAAATATCCGTCGAGCTATTTTCTTTCATTACCGCGAAATTGAATACCTTAATATGTGTGTAAGAACCAATAGAAAATTATATTATGCCACAGTACACATTCTTCTTTAGGTGGAAGTAAACATTATGAGGAAACCGCACATCTTGGAATTTTTCAAACAAAGAGTTCTGTAAGGCGTGTGATGTCTGCCAACCGTCACTTGGCCAGTCTGACAGACTATTGCCTCAACCTATAAACCCAGACACCGATCCACTACTAGGAATTTTATATTCAAAAATCCAGTAATTCCCGACCCAGGGATCGAATCTAGGACCTCTCGATCAGCAGTCGTGCTTGAAACCACTCAACCATCAAGGCAGTCAATAGGTCAAATCACGTATTGTGTTTATGAATTATGCATTTATTTTGTTTCTGTGAGCCATGACCGTACAAATGAAGAGTTTCGTGTTTCCGTTCAATCTAATAACAATCGAATCAGCTAGTACAGTACAGAACAAATTTCCGAAACAAAATTAATAAGTAGTTATAACGAATAAGAAGTATACGAAATAATAGAGAGAATCCGAAAATGAAATTCGTGGCGCCTCCGTCAGAGGCACTCGCGGCGGCGTATATTAATACGAATATTGAAAACTGCGGCTGGAACTAATTAAATTTTAATCAAGCGACAGGAGCGACGCTGATGGATCGCTTGCTCCGATTACGCAGCGATTTTGTTTCGTAATGCTTGCGGGATTCGTGTTCGGCGTCCAATACGTTACTTGTAATAAATGTAAATTGCTCTTATTTTCCACTTTTTATAATCATTAAGCTATGGGTAAATTTTAGAGGTAGTACAGTAATCATAACAATAATATCTAAGGACAATTTATATAGGGGCATCTGATCCCAAATTAGATACGGCTTGGATGATGGTAACTAAGCAGTACGTAAACACGTAATCACAATGCTAATGTCAAAAACATCGATGTATTTCATCACTACTCTCCATAATGAATAAAAGGGAACCTTTGACTTTAACAAATAAAAAATCAAACCTAGTATTTCTTAACTTGACACGTTTGCGATGTAGGCTCGCAATTTAGAACTATATATTATAACGTACATACATGTTTATACATCTCCTTTAAGAGGCGCAGTTTACGTTGACTTGAAAGATCCTTTCGTATAAACAAAATGATATAAGTACGAACGTAATATGGGGTTGTCTGTGTACGAATAGCGCGGCGGGGTTCACCCAGACCTTGGGCAAATGTTTACACGTCGCCCACTTCGCGACGGTACACACGCGACGTACGCACTTGTGGTAGCGTCAGCAACACGCCGCAACCTCCGCCGGGTGGCTCGGCGTCTCATGATGTACTACCAAAAAACAATAATTACCTATTTTTGTAATTGTATCTATTGCGATATATATTTCCCATTGCAAATCTTACCCTCAGCTTAGCCGATAAAGGTCAATAGCAAATAGCCAATGTAAAAATTATATAATATCGTAAATCTACTTAAAAGGGCTGAATAATCAATGAGCTATTCTAAGTAAAAAAGATAGCTTCACGACAGATTAATAAGTTATATTAAGACCACTAAGATAAAGTCATCTTTGACGCTTGGGAAACCTTACAAGACTTCCGGTGTTTCCTGTCATTTGTCGTAGCGGTTCCACTGTGTTCGATGCAAAACCCTAATCACGAATCTCAATAACCCTTAAAAACACCGCACTTGATCTCCCGCCTTTGTGTCTGAGAATTGAATCAAAGTGTTGACGGGGAAATCGCTCCACGAAAAAGTTCTAATTATAACCATTGACACTTTATTCAAAAGATTGTCTATAGTTTTTTTCGTTGATTCCTTCTTTCGCTGTAGGGCAACTGTACTTTATGTCTTTAGAGTTGTAGTGAAAAGATAGATGTAAGGATGCCTAATAAATAATTAATAATAATTAAACTTATAAAACGTGGAAGTGTACTACACTCCTCTGTCTACCTCTTCGGGGATTACAGGCGTGATTTTATGTTTAATAATTAAATAATTTTACTGCTTGTATACCTGACTTTATATATCCATGTTATTGACGAAACACGAAGGCTTCTGATACAACTTGATGCACTGTTTAATTAAGATTTTTAAATATGGAACTGTCGTCCATGCTTCGTTGTGTCCGGCCCATTTTTTCTATAAGCTTCATTAAGCCTTGAAAAATGATACAACAAAGCTTACCGTGTTTCTCTGTACAAAAACAGACTCAGTATACTATATGCAAACAGTCATTTATTTGAACCCACGTAATCCTGGAGATTTTTTCCACAACATATATTCTATTGTACATTTTGTGTACGGCTTAGTTGGATGCTGATTTCTTTATGCAGCTTTTGTACATATACATAATTGTTAAATATAGTTCAACTCAACCCAGAACTTAAAAATATACTGATATAGCGCAATTAAATAAATACAGGAATTGTTTTGCCTAAGCTAAAATTTAAGATGTGTCGATTTTAAACCACGATCTGAAAACGACAACTAAAAACAGTGTTAGTAGTCTAGTAATTTCTATATCACTTGGATTACAGTAACCCATGATTGCACCGAGAAATAAGAACGATTTAAAATATAAAATAAATTCATTCAAAAATAAAACTTGGAGTAGGTAACTAACTACTCACAACGTCCAAAAATGAAGCGAAAGAAATTCACTTCACCATTCCCTCTACTTCGTTCCCGTTCCATTTTAATCGTCTTGAAGCTATTAAAGCAGCAACGCAGACATATTAATAAGCGGACTGACGGTTAGCGTGTGTAAGAAGGGTTGTTTATAATGAATTGCAAAAAGATAATGAGGGGTTTCCATAATGACCTCCAACAGCCGCAGATTAGCTGTCGCGCATTGTGTGCGTTTCGAATTAAACATAACAATGCCCTTTTCCCCTTTTTTCCAGCCCGTTTAGGCAGAAGTCGCTCTGTTCCAGTTGCCATAGGGAACATTATAATTATGCGTACTTTTTTCTACAGTTTGGGCGATTTGAAAACTTTTTATTGATAATATAATTAAACTTCTTGAAACATTGATTGTGTTTATAGAAGATGACGAATCGTATTTCAATCATAAATTCGGTAAATTTAAGAAAAATCACACGATTACGATTAGCAGTTGCCTACGATATGATTCAAATATTCGTCGTACACATACATAATATTATATAACAGCAGTTTTTCGTATTTTAAAATTATAGAAAACGAAATACCTGTGTACAAAAATTAACTGGAAATTTAATAAATAAATAAAAACAAATTTCAATCGCGAGCGGAGAATCGAGAAATAGGTAATTATTAATATTGAAGTGTAGTGAAAATTTCAATAAAAATTTCCAATGTTTATACCTGTACCGAGTAGGTTGAAAGGCACGGTTCAAGTAGGTTAGGAACCATTTCCACTTCGCTAATCAATTACATTTCTGTAGTTTCACAAAGTTATCACAAAGTTATTTCCGCATCATCAGCCTGTTTCACTCCGCTGTTGGACTCCCCTGAGAATTATCACTTGTTATCACCTAATAAGTTGTCACACAATATTATTGTTATTATAAAATATCAATTACGACATAGAACATCGAGTGTCAAATATCTTACCAAGCCTGCCTTATTTCTACATTCTTGCTATGCATACATAATGCATATATACTGCGTATATAATGCGTATATGCTGAATAAGCTACTATTTAAAATCTAATCACCAGTGGAACAATTGCTTTAAATCTTTTGCGGGGTTAACGAACGACTCTTTTTATCATCGAAATATCATTATATTCGAAATTTGTCGGACGTGGGTGACAGACTGCAAAAGCAGGGATCACTCCAAAGAGAGTACTGATTGTAGGATTCCGAAGCCCCAGGACCGGGAGGACTGGAGCTACAGTGGGCCTCCAATGATTATGGATGGATGTGTCAATGCATAGTAGGTACGGGGAAATAAAAATAGATTCCTTTAGGAACATTGAAAAGCCGAACATTTTATCTTTGAAGGTCGTTACCTACCAAGCAACTAAAATTTATATATTGTTCCGAAATAAAGAATTACATATCAAAATAAAATTATCCCAAGAATCCCATGTAACAAATAAATACAATCCGCGAAGTAATTTTTTCCAATCAATCATTTGTTTATTGCGTTACTGAGTGAATCGTAGAATTTCACATATGAAGGATATATGCTTGAATGTGAACTTTATAAGTATAGCACAAGGCTCAATTTCGGTTGGCATCGATTGTCCCAAAGGGATCCACAGCCAATACAAGCAGTAAGCAATGAGGAAATCATTTGGTACTGAAGCGTTTAATCTCTATATAATTTAATTTGAATTTATCAACTTCTCTGAACCATGATTACATAAATATGACATTTTCTTGATATCCTGCGTTAAAGGGTACAAAGTACATAAGAGTAACAAAAAATAATAGATCTTAATGTTTAAAATTTTACTCCTGATACTCAAAATCCAAGTATTCTCTAACACTAGAAATGGTGTAAAACCAGTGATTTTAAGTAAGTGTTTTGTCTCTTTTTATCATACTCGAAAACACTGAATCGAAATGAGATAGACACTTCTATTAACAAAAGTCTCACGAATTAAGCGTTAATAAAAATTAAATAATATCTGTATGGTAATCGCATAGATATGTATGAAACTGTCTTACTGTATAATCATTTATGTATCTGCTTTTTTCAGATCATTTTATATTTGCTGTTCCTATGATAATAATTATCGACTATTGCGAATGGGAAATATAGACTTTCTAATCAATGTAATAAAATTACAACTAGCCGGTGTAAAATTCCTTCTAAATGCAAAACTCAAAGTTATATACATACATACATATTAGTACCTAATACAATGATAAATGCAAAAGTAGACATAGCAGACAGTAATAACGCTGTGTTTGAAGAAAATCCATTGAAAGGCAAAAAAGATATCTTGCTACCATCTCAATTCATACAATACATGTTATATTCGCAGTACATGTCGTGTCAAGTTTGTAGCACGGAGCGCGCGCTTGTATAAAAATCACGCAATGCACGTTAAACCAGCCGTACTTTCCGTAGCAATATTACGTGATAAATTTTCTTACTGTTTCTCCGACAGAGGAACGTGAAATTCAGTGCTACCCATGTAACGATAAAGTTGAGTTTCCTGTGGAACAGATCTATGCAAGTGATCGCGTGACGAGGAAATATACAAGGCCTGTATATGTATACAAGAAATAAAAGCAGAGTTGTTTCAGAGCAATAAGAAACAAGCTTCATTTAGAAGTTCTTGTGGGTACATAAATGACGCTTTATTTGTGAGTTGTGGTGCATATTACGTGAAGTTTATTTTTAACTTATGTGCATAAGAAGTATAGGTATGTAGGTTTATGGAAACAAAAAATGGCCAGAATAATAATAAAGCTGAAAAAAATAATACTAAAGTTCATTAATTATTTTATCCATTCATTGAAGCGTTTTTTATTCACTCACTTATTCGTCCGTTAGTGTTCCTATCCGTCCTTCCGTTCGTTCGCTCGTTAACTCATTCATTCAATTGGTTAATTTAATCATTCACGTATAAAATTATTCAGTACCTTTTATATATTAACACAATAATTCCTATTAAAATACGTAGATTTACGTAAATAGATTTAGATACGTAAATAGATTTTTTGACGTTCCGTCGTGAAAACGAAAATGCTCAATACGCCATCTACAAGTACCACAGCCTCCTCAAACCTAATATGTGATAAAACGCCATATACATAATAGGCACTGCGAGACGTTTTTGTAAAATACCTTAAACAACATTTAGACTTAGAAGCTTCGAGAAAGACGAAGTCTTACCACTCGAGTGCACACATAGAGTAAACACGCTATGATACTGTGTGTTTCTAACTGCCTATATTAATCTTGACAAATATTTTTCACCTGCGTTAATTTTGTCTTAACTTACAAATCAAAAGCTTCAATATCATACCTTACCATTTAAGCATCTCAAAGCAATAAACATTTGATTCTCCACCTTATCACCATTTATGTTATACCTACGTCCCATGTAATGGTATTGTACTGAACTCAAATCCAGACCCTGGACTACTACTGGGAATTTCAATTTAAAAGAACTCAATAATACTTTTCCGACCTCTTGCATAGCAGTAGCACAAACACCATACAAACGAGGTAAATGTGTTTTATGAAGAAATTTTTAAATACTAAATCAATAGTTAATGTTGAAAAAACTTATTATTTGTGCCATTTCTATTCCTAAAACCTTTATTTTACTTACAACTGTGTCAGTGCTACAAAACAGAACGCCAAATAATTCACTAGAACAGCCCCCGAATTATTTACTAGTTCACTGTTTTTGCCCTGGATCTTAGGAAATTTCACTGGAAACCTTTTTATTTTATTGACTTGGATTTCTTGGAATGTACAAACAATCTTAGCTAACCGAGTTGTACAAGACGAGTATTTGAACAAATACTTGAATAAATAAACCATTAGATAGCTCAGAGTGTTCCCTCACTTGACAGCGCCGAAACTTAGACAGTTTTCTTGCACTCGAATCACCTCAACAGTAATTCCTTAGCGTACGTAACGTGTGCACGGGAGAACTGCGCGTCTATACTACACCGGAAGTAGATCTGTACGAATTAAGCTTTAATAATTAATCACGCAAAAATAAACGTATTTTCTTTCTTTTCTTTCTTCTTTCTTCTTCTTTCTAATAACTTTATTCTTATTTAAGTAATGTACGAGAGAAAGCGTGTGATTATCACAAGATTATTTTTATTATCTGCACTCAATATTGAGTGAGTAGAACGCAAAGAGACTGCAAATATCCCGCTGTACGTGTAAGTCTTTTGGGCCGTAAATTGTATTTAAATTCTCCGTATTGAAATGTACTAGATCGGAACCGCGCAACTTTGGAGTTCGAAACGATCAAATCCCTGATCTCCGCCAGAAATAACGTTCGTGGCTGTCTTCTGTACTAAGCTTAAGAAATCGTTAGTAAATGAGAAGAGACTCCTCCACGAATACGAGAGCAAACACTTGTATAAATAAGCCATAAGCTGTTTAATGGTGTACTTTATTCTTATTTATATCAATTGCCTTCGAGCTCGCTGTTAATACCTCAGCCTCGCCGACCGACGACGTTCCGGGGAAGCGAAATTGTCAGCGAAAAATAAGATACGATAAGTACTTTAGTAGCGAGATTAAAATGTGTTACAATTTGGCACATTTTAAAAGATTTTTATTTAAGAGTTGCGGTGGAGCTTTTGTAATATTCAACCTCGACACAATGACTACTGACCTTAGGTCTAGACTTAGGTATGTATTAAACTAAGGCATTCAATATCATTCATCAATTGTTACATCACTGTCAACATTATAAATAATAATACAAAATCACACCATAGGCGCTTAATATAAAATCGCAAAAGCTCACCCAGTAACCCCATGTAAAGCAGAGCTTTTAACTCCATTAGTCTCCATTTACAAAATTTAACTGCATCTATAAAAGTCTACATCTTGGTCGAATAGTATGGCTTCTTGTATGGTTCCCTTAAACATGTTTAACATATTTAACCGGAATTATTCTTCCTTTAACGAATGTGAATAGAACCATAAACGCACGAAGTACATATTAAATAACGGAGCAAAGGCCGATTGACGGTACCTTTCAGTATATATCTAGAACAATGACCTATATACAAAGAGAAATATCGTGGGAATAATTCGTATATGCAAAGCGAAATATATCAAAAGATGTAACGACAATGTTTAGTCGATCTGAAGGAAACATCAAAAAGGTGTCATCAAAAAGGAAACATCAAAAGTGGGTCATCTGAGAGGGTTCAGTATGATTCAATATCCGAAAATTTTATGCATAGAATTTTTGTTTCGATGTTGAATTGTTTCATGTACGATGAAACAATTGATAAAGCTGGTGGTTTAATGGAAAATAGTATCTCTTTGCAATAATGGATTGTAGTAAAAAAATTTAGGATCATTAACACCACTTTACAAGGATTTTAAATGAAGTTAGCTTGACTGTTGGATCACTGAACCTTATTATAATATTTTAAGGAAATTTTTTGATTACATTTTATATTACATACCTTAATTTATCGGTCTATTTAATCTGATTTTGATAAGAGCCAACGAAAAGATAGAACAATCAAAGTTGCAAAAATTTGCTGTTTCTCAACACATCAAATCATCATAGTGAGCAAATGCGAAATCAAGAGAAAAAAGAAAAAAAAATCATAACTGAAGACCTTCATGGAACCGATTAAAACCGCAATACACAGGACTGTGCCTATATATTAGTTGGCGACACATAGTAATAAATTTCTTACATAGACCTCAAAAGGAGGAACGGCACCTTTCGTTAATTAAAAAACTCCGACAGCACTGAGCCTGGGAAATGGAACCAGGACCTCTCCATTAGCAGTCGAGCTTGCAATTACAATACATTTAAACAAATAAAATAAATACATTTAAGCCAGGTACAAATGTAAACAGTACAAAAAACAATATCCAAGATTATCTTTTATTCCAGGATATTAATTCAAATCATTAACTCATAAAGTCTAACAAAATACATATTTCTATCAAAATATCTAAATCTTAAATCTACTCGTACATCTATATATGCAACCGAAGTCTCAATATAATTTCATTGCCTTCTCCGATGTCCAATTTGGAATCTACTAAGCGCAGAAATATCCCCTGCGTATAATATTCGCTCAGGAATTTCTAGAATTTCTGGAAAATTATCAGAGCAATATCCATGAATTCACTTTATTGCTTATTTTAGCATATTTAATATACTCGTATCTAAAGATATTTCATACGGTGCATACCTCTCGAAAGGGTACAATACAGTATTTTGTGACACCAAAACCCGTTGCTCGAGGGACCAAATGAGAGGCTATTTGAATATGTATGAAGTCAGTTTTTGTTTTGAAACAACGTGTATCTTTTGTATGGAGAGGATAACATTTTGATAAAGTTTTTTTCAAAGCATGTTTTAGGTCGTTTGTTATGTTTGCCGATGTGTTCAGTACCCCTCAAAGGGCGGAATTTCAATATGAATTCAGATAATAACTAGACTATTAAATAACACTCGTTAAATCGCTATAGTTGAATGAAGGATGCGTATGAAATGAAATAAAATCGTATGAAATTTCTGATATTCCATATTTCCGCGCTGAATTTGACAAGGATATCCGCTTGCCTGGTGCTTGCTTTATAAACCATTGTTATAGGAAAATATGATTTATTAACATGAAATAGTGGAGCTATTTTATACGAGTACTGCCTCGACTGCCTCGTTGGTTTAGTGGGTGCAAACGCGACTGCTGATCCGGAGATCCTGGGTCGGATACTACTGGATTTTTCTAACTTAGATTTTCTAGTAGAAAATTTCTAGTATTGGCTTGGTGTCTGGATTTGTGCCCGGTATATGACAATAAGCTAACCCCGTATTCCATAGTGGGACGTAAACGTAATTGTTGAAACGTGGCAGTATACTGCACTCCTCTGCCGACCTCTTTGGGGAATACAGGCGTGACGTTACGTTTCATCAATATTACCACATTCTGTAAATTTATGTAAAAATATAAGTTTTACTTATGTATTTGTATGTGTTTTTGACTTTTTAACACAAACATGGTATAAATACTTATGCTCATTGCTCCAATATATGGGCTGAGTGGTAATCGAATCTACGATCTCCAAATCACATTCGCTAACCACTGGGACAGTCAATTAGGAGTATGACGTATCAAGTAGGACGTTAATTAGGAGTAAACGAACTGCCGCCTGGGATGCAGCACGCCGCTCTGTAAAGTCCCTAATCACTTTTCTCATGAATAATTCCAATAATTCCAACTAAATTCGCCCAGCGCCACGTAACAATTCCCATTTCCCAATAGCTTCGAAGGTCATTTCGAAAGGCAATATTGACAAGCTGATAAATACGTCAGTACATTGAATAAGTGAACAGAGAAGGGCAGATATAATCTCCTCTGTGAGACACGTCAATGGAGCCTTATCATTTGTATATGGTTTCGTTATAAACCCTTGTCACTTGAAACATAGTTGGAACACCCTGTTTATCAACTATTTCTAATACAATGATATCAATAATAATAAGAATATTGTATACGTATGTAGCTTGTCATAGATTCAACAAAAACTGTTTTTCATGATAGAAATGATTGTTGACAATGTTGCTGTAATGTTACAATCGGCGTAAATGGCCACCTTCTCGAAATTGTTTCGGAGTACACCTCAGGCAGACTTTGCAGTTAGGTAGAAACAATTTTGAGAGGGAGGCTAAGAGGAGAATTTAGTTGGGCTGGGCAGCATTTTGTAAACTACGTCGGGTCTTCTCGTCATCTATCCCACAATGTCTGAAAACTAAAGTTTTCAATCAGTGCGTCCTACCCGTCATGACATA
>DWDV01000740.1:0-15274 GCA_018245615.1 Mimoniades ocyalus
AAAATGTGTACATAGTATTACTTTTGAGCTTTTACGTCATACCAAAATGTCAAATATTTCATAAGATGGAATTACCTCCTTTTGAAGTTAAGCAACACATATACAACTGATAGTCTGTCTAATCGCTGATAACGATCGTTATAATACAATCAATAGGAGTATGAGGGCAAGAAAATGCTTACTGTATCAATAAAACGGAATCGAGTTTTATGAAACTGATAAGACGCTCGTAAATATAAGATAAATTAATAAATTGCAACAAAAAGTCGCAACGAAATCGCTAAATCTCCCCGCCACAGTCGGCGTTATTTGGCACGCAACGAAACCGTGCGAATGTAGAACGATGATTCAAATTAAGATTTTGCTGAGTTATCTCTCACGTGGAACATTTCTGGGAATAGTAATCATATGGAAAAATGTGGAGATTTCGAGAATAGTACCGCGAGTAACGTTTTATTTGATGTATGTCATAAAGGTAACATGTAGGCGTAGGTACATTCTACGAAGTGGGGTGGTAACTGTATTCAGTACAGACATATTTGAACCCAAACAATATTATTCGTCTACCTGAAGTCAGACACAGGTGGGTTGCTGTTTATTCCCCGAGGAGATTTCCAGAACACTGTGTTTTAGAGCTGGTGTGAAATCGTGCTGCCTCGATTGAGTCATAAAGCTATAATCTGATTTGAATGTAAATAACAGGATTCCCATTTAATGTAAATGAATTACAATTACATTTTACTTTCAAAGTTCTTGTATTAAGTTTCTAACTTCACCCTTAGAATACTTCATATATACATACATACACAGCGAATTAATTAAATATTCCGACAACACTCCACACTTTTTTTAGGGACTAGAGAAGCAATTTATCATATCCTCTTTTGTTGAGAATCACTTCACGCCTTGCTGTACTAAATCTCCCAACATTGTTACACCGTACAGTCGAGGAATAAACTCTTTGTCATTTAAATAATTCCTTTAACACACAACAAAAAAAAACAAAACTTATGTAACAGGAAACAGAACGATAAATAATTAACTTGGAAGGACGGAGCCAAAACAATTCACTAAGCTTTAATGTACAACCGGAGAAAAAAAACAATTTACCTTACTAATCCGTTATTACGATGGCCGTTTTATGCGCGAATTGAATTTCCCTCAGAAAACTTGGGACATAAATAACTCCGATCTCCAGAGGGCGCTGGGGAGGCGATTTATGAAGGAACCTTCACCTTTATTGTTTAAGACAAGACACAACACTCGATTAAACTTTGATTCGGCTTTCGTGAGTTTTTTCCCCTTTTATGTGTATCACCTATTTTTAGAGAAGAATTGGAATTTTCTTCCCTTAAAATTCTTTTTTATATCTACCTACGGGGGGTACGGGGTACGGGTAAAAAAATATACGGGGTATATTTTTATGGTAAGAAAACTAAAATCGTTAACAAGTTTATAAGTTATGATAGTATTGAAATCGAATTAGCTAATATACAAAAGTACCAAGGTGTAAAACACCTCTATATGTACATATATTAGAACTTTGATATGTATTGAAAATATGTCGAAATTTAACATGTGTCGACCTAGTAAATAAACTGCTGATGGACTTCTTTTCATTATAAATCAGAAAATTTTACGGTTTTACGGTTCTAAGCATGCGCTAATACAGATGGGTACCAACTTGAATATTACATCTCGTCTAAAAAACTTCAGACAGAATTTCACTCCTCGATCAATAATATGGATTAATAATAATAATTCGCAATAGGCACACCACCCAATCCACGATGAGACCTATACAAACTGATGAAACGTAGGAGTGTACCACACTCCTCTGCCTACCTTTTCAAGGAGATCCAGGTGTCATGTTACAATTGATATCATCGTATAACATACCTCAGTACGTAGGTGTACGATTTAACTTATTATTAGCAGAAGACAACCTATATTAATTTTTAGGACTTCAGAGAACAGGTTTTTATTCGATCATTCCGACCACTGACACAGTATTATTAATATGTATCATTTTTCATACAAATATACTAACGTTGTTAGTGACGTAACAGAGTTTTAACTACACTGTTGCGATCTCTACTAATCTCTTCCTAACATCTTGCGTATGAGTAAAGTAGGGATGTATTTGAATAAAATATATGTGTTGTACGATATGTCTACTACTTAAATCGACATTACTATTATGATTTCCATAGTAACCATGCACTGCAGTAAGCATTATGATCGTTTGCAAGCAATGTAACTTTATGTTCGTTTATATTTTATTAGCAAAGCAGGCAATAGAAACGCGACGGTGGAGAGTAGTATCTACTTTGACTGCGTAATCGCATCAGGAACAAAGCCGTTCGTCGACGAGCAGGACCCTTAATCCTCACTAGCTTTTCGCTAGCGGCTCCGCTCGCTTGTAATTACAACACTGCTGTTACTGACGCATCATATTTGTAAGATAAATGTAATTTTTTACATATTATTTTAACGTGATAAAATAAACATGAAACTAGAATGTAGAACGTAACTGGTGACACTTGGGAGTGAACGCACTACTCTGCCTACCCCTTCGGGGAAATACAGGCGTAAATTATAAATAAACGTTTCTCAAAACTAACATAACATTCTTAGACAATTCCTATTCTTCAGATCTGCAATAGAGCTACACAAATGGATGTGTATATCGCCGACAAAATCTGAACCGCAATAGGTACCTATGCGATATACGAGTACATGCATGAAAAATTATTAAGTGTTTTAGACACGTATTCACAAATTATAAGACTTGTAAAATTAAAAGATGCAAACTATGTTGTATCTTTATTAATTTGCTCACATTTATTATTATTATTTCATTAATTGCAATCAAAGTGATTTTTACGCCTGAACCTTTATAAATCAAACACAAACCAATAAAACATTTTAGGACATTTTTACTAGTTTACTCTTTGTATCTTTATGGACAATAAGACAGATATTCGAAGTTAAATGAAATAGGATCATAATTTCCTTTAAGTCACTTGACCTTTCGCTCTTATATTACTGTTAATCGCTCTGTTGCGTAGGTTCGTTGGAAATGGGTTTGGAAAATAAGGAATTTGTTCGACAGCCAAGCGAAAATACGAAAAATGCGAGTTGTATAGATACCTTATTAATAAAATGTACCTGCCAACTTGAGGACAACAGTGCAAACATTGCTCCTTACAAACAGAAACAGTAGAGCGAAAGTATTAATTCTCCGTAGATCACTGGAATCTTCTGCCACATAAAGGTACCACAAACAGAAGTAGGCTTTTCTAAAGGATTCCATCGTAGCCATTCCATTATCATTCTTAAAAATGACCGGTCTGTTAAAAATGATCGACAGGTCCTGGATTTTATCCACGGGTCGGTTATTACTGAATATTTGTAACTTCTATTTTGTAGTAGAAATTTTTAGTAGGTACCTAGTTGGTTTTTTGAACTTGAAATTCCTTGTAGCAGATCGGAATCTGGATTTATGCTCTGTGTATTGCAATAGGCTTAGTCTCTATTCTATGCTCGGAATTATAACAAACTGATAAGATGAGAACATACTGTGCTTACCCCTTGTATGTCTCTTGTAGTTCATTATCCCCACTTTGAAATAGTGAGCCAGTAGAAACAATGACAGATAATTGTCAAAAAAAAATTACCGCTCTTCACGCCAACGCACATAATTCCCGGTAGAAGACTTACTCATTGTTACAGTATCTGTACAGCGACAGTAGGTATATACAAGTACGTATATATTTGTAAGGTTTGTGGGTTCGATTCTCATTCAGGAAAAAAAACTTTATGATGAGGGCAATTAATTGACTAATATTTATTTTGTATGTAAGTGTGTAATAATCGGTATGTGTGCGCACTTAGAAATTTATGTATGTATGTAGTTTGTGAACTTTTTGGTTATCATATTACAGGCACGGCTTAAATTAGAATCAGGTGGCCATATGGTGATTTTGTTCCAAGATATTATTAATATTCCAATAGCTGATAGGCACATTTGTGGAGATATTGCAACATTTATCATTATCTTCATAAACTCTTTTTATTGTTCCTTGATTGGGCACGCCTCGCCTTCTATAGTAAGAAGATGAAGCAAACCACAGACCTGAAGAAACATTATAGAGATCTCTAAGGTATATAAGTTCTTTCGCCATGTTTTTCGATAAATAATGTTCGATGATTTCAAACACTTGCTGACATCCCCACTATTAGAACTTGTCTGAATTCAGTTGGACATCGTCGCTTATCGCCTATCTGCTGCGGTGAAGCGTAGTTGACATAAGGTCACCGTTGTGTTTGCATACTAGGTTAAAAATCGCGCTTATGAGTAAGTAAAGTCAATTCACACAAACTATTAAAGGAGATGTGATAAGTACCGTACAATGGATGCCAAACGCCTAAACATTTTAGTGGTGTATTTATAAAGTTTACTACTCGTAGTATTTACTCGCGGCGCTGCTCGGTGGGTACTCTCATTCATCATCTTAGAATTTTGGCATGTATCACTAGAGGAGTCTCGCCTTGCTCTGTAGTAAAAAGCGGTGTCTATAAATGCTGTTCTAATGCTGCTTTTGGGCAGTTCGACCAAGAAGTATGACATTTCTGCTGCAAGCCAGCGTACTCTTGTTGCTGTGGTCGTTTTGAAAGAGCTTATTACGTGTTCATAGACGATGCGATCACTCTACAAACGTTTTATAATATTACTTACTGCTAATAAAAATATTTCGCATTAACGTTCTGCTAGAAAAGTTAATGCGAAATATTTATAATAATATGTATATTATTCTGATACATTTTTATTTGTACCGTGTTGCGAATAGTTCCGTGACGACACGACATCCTAAATATGTATATACAAAATGTTTGATTATATTTCTTTGATGAAAGGATTTTAATCATTTTAACTGATTTGGTGGCACGTTGGTCCAATTCTTAATTAACCTGACTGTTAAACTACAACTTGTGGATTCAATTCGCATACAGGATAAATATTAACGTGACAAGCACAGGTATTTTTTTATGCTTAAATCTGAAATCATATACACCTACACAAATGTACTTCAAAATGCACGTACGTATTGATGGCCCTGGCCCATTGGTGCAGTGATTAGTGAACCTGACTGATGCGCCGGGGGTCGTGGGCTCGATTCCCACCCAGAATAAATATTTGTGTGATGAGCACAAGTATTTGTTCTGTGTGTGAGTGTGGAAAATAAAAATAAAATTCTTTAAGTATATATTTATATGTATATGTAGTTTATCAGCTATCTCGTTACCATACCACACGCTCTCTTGATGCTTGCTTTGGGATTAAATGACCGTGTGTGGAGATGTCCCGAGATAATAAATAAGAATATTAAAAGTGTTCGGTTTAAGTTGTCTGGTCACTATAGTTAAAACAGCCTGGTCTTATGTGAAGTTATCCAAAGATACTTAAGAAACAAATACTACTGAAAATGCTGTGTTGAGTCGGAGGCCGATCGCAAAGCTTGGAGTATACTTCACTATTCCAGATGATAATTACGGATTTACAGCCAAGCTGTCTGTGGAAAGTGTTCCCACTGAAAGCATCTAAATAGGTTTAATAAATGTTACATCAATATTAAATTAACTTAATGTAACATAACGTTTCATGTTACGTTACAATAAGATAACTATTTAATTATCCTTCCAAAGAATGAGTTAATAATGAATGAGTCCAAAGAATGATAATAAGTCAATAAATTGGTAAGCCGAAGACATCTCGTGTTTTTGTTGCTTAGAAACCTATGACCAGCAGTGGACAGGTGATGATGATGACGACGATGATAACAACAATCTAATCGAAATTTATATCATTCACTGCGAAATTTATATCATTCACTGCGAAATTTATATCATTCACTGCGCGCTAGAATGATGAGCACTTCATTAGGTTAGAAAATAGTACAAGGAAAATAAAACCATTTGTTCACACAAGACGACGTGTCTTCTCAGTAAGTTGTGAAATTACTCACAACTTACTTGCACTTGCGAATTGTCTTCTGACCAGAGCTGATTGGCGATCTCGTACACAGAACACAGTGCATTCGCTAGATATGATATCGTGAATAGACTAAGCTGATTTTGTACACATTTTTAAACGGATTACAAAAGTCCTTGAATATGAAAAATTTCATCATCAATCTTGTAATTGTCACATTCAATATCACGATCATTAAATGTTAAAGGCATATATATTCACGCTAACGTAAAATATTGAATTGTTATGTATATTATTAGCCTCATCAAATGTGTTGTAACATTACACAACTAGGGATATTACACCACATGTTGATAAGTTTCTTTTTGTCACAAAGCGAAAATTATACTAATAATTCGGTCGAATGAGTAATTGTTGTGTAACATATTAAATGTAGAAAATCATGTTCATAGTTTCTTGTGGGTAAAAGAACAGCCATCCTGGAACTGGTCCTGGAAGCGAAACAAAATAAATCTCTATTAATGTATGCAATCGAAATACTCTGTTACAGCAATTTCAATATCAAATTGCTTATTACATCATAATGTACAACACTTATGAAGGTCAAAATGATGTTGTTTTAAATTATTGCTACCATTGGCTTTGGAAAGAGAAGAACTCTCGACATTTTTGTGAATGTGTGTTACAGGCCAAATAAATGGCTTACGCTAATTACAAATATTCATAAACACATCGGTTGTCTGGGGAAGAAGTTCAATTAGGTAACCATAATCACGTTCTACTGATAATCTGAAGGGTAATTATATTTTTTTTATCGCAGCTAATTTATCAGAGAACAATTGCAAAAAATTTCCTCAGACTTGATAAATTTTAATTGTGTTAATATTAACTGTTGACAAGAAAGTACTTTTGGTCTGTTTGCTGTTCAAGAATGTAGAAACACTTCAGGTCAGTAACGTAGGTAGGAAGGTAAGTTCCGTGGCTAGAAGTAGGTTGTAATAAGATTTGCAGCCACTACTTTCCTTACTGCTGTTTAAGTATATTCCATTATAGTTGGATATAGGACCTGATTTAAAGAAATTGTAGAACAGATTGTCTACGAGTACATGAAAAAACGCGTATATAAGCGATAATCAAAATATTTCGCCTAAATTTAATTATGTATTTATGTACGTAGATTATCAAGAAGTTTTAATTTTTATTATTATAGAATAGTAAAACTTTACGATTTTTTTAAATAAATATGAACTATAACTCAACAGTTCCAACAACATTATAGACACGTCCTTGATGTCCTAGTGATTTCGATTTCAGCCAAACTTGAGACCTGGATCTTTAGTCTGAATTTACAAAATTCTAAACGCATTTAAAACTAACTGATCACTTCTTATAGCATTGAAGAAAAATATGTTGAGGCCGCTTACAATCCTCCAAGATATAGGTAGTCCAACGAGTGTCTAGTTAACTTACACTTGGCTAGCATAGTAGATAACGGTTCGACGCTTCTTGTTCTGGAAGGAGATCCGTATCCAATTTAGAGTGAAACGATTAAAATAATAGCTAGGAATTATCTTAGGGTAATAGTAATTGGCTTGATGAAAATAACATTGATCTAATATGAGAGGAAAGTGTTTCAAAAGATTGAAGTAATGAATAGCGTGATATGTCTACTCCAGTAACATTTTTTAACTTCAGCGATAAAGCTCTTCAGAAAGTCTTTTACAAAGAAATATATTTTATAGCGAAATCATAATAAAATTTGAATAAAGTATGAAAAAGTCTTATGATAATTTGACCTCTGGAGAATTAGACAGACAGATATTGTCTTTTAGAAATGTTGAAACAGGTGCCATGAATAACGATGTATCTCATTAAGGGGTTGAAAATTTTCATTTTTTTAAATTCAAATATTACAATTTATATCTGATTTCGAATCAATAGGGAATTAGCAAGATAAAGAAGTAACCTAATCAGGACTCGTGGGAATAGTGCCGACGGCAGATAAATTTATCAGTAGCTTTGTTTCCTATTAGAGAATTCCAGATTTTCCCAACGAATCTTACTCGCCGCAATTACAACGTAGCTGAGGATTTCATTGCCAAATATTTTCCTTTATTACGTAAGTCCGTGGTACAAGTTATGAGAAACAAAAATGTTTCACAAAATACTTCTTAATAAAATAATTGTAATAGGCTTATAGGGCGTAAGCCTATTACCATTATTTTATTTGGGACGTAATTAATGATGCGATTCGTGGAAGTACACTATAACTGCATGCTCATAGGCGCGGTGTTAAGTTTTTTGACTAATAATTTAATGATTATATTGTTAATATTCTACCCATTAAACAATGTCAACGACTACAAATGACACATATCAAATTGCATAAAAAATTAATACATTAAAAAACGAATTATAGATTGTTCATATTTAAAAATAGATATAAACGTAACTATGCCTTCAAAGTAACTCTTAAGTCACTGTTAGAATGGATTCTATCCACATTTTTATAGTACTTTATTGCAATGCAGTACCGTAAGATTTTGATTAGGATGGAAATCCAAAAAGAAATTTCTGGTTCCTCTTCATCTTGTATTTTGGTACATTTTCCCAGTTTTCCCCCGGTCTTCATTATTGAAAGGTCGCAATGCCCCCGCCTATGTCGCGTCCCTTTAATTAGGACATCTTTCCAGATATTACGGCGAAAGGTGTGACTCCGGCTAAGTGTTACCGGATAAAGTTTGGACCATCGATGCCGATATCCGCCGGGACTTTTCTCGTTACGAAAGGTTCTTGGAAAGAGGACCGGCGAATGATTACAATGTAATTCTTATTGAACCCAACACGTTACTACCTAAACCTACAACTTACGAGTACATGTGGACAAAACAAAAGGTCATGTTTGGCATATGTACAACATAAGTATTAAACTAGGCTGTTTTAGGTGCTAAGAACAAAATGTCGTCATGTATAATTAGATTTTTTTTTGAACTTATTAATTTACACTACAATCTCACAAGTAAATTCATATTTTGAGAGGAGACTCCTGCCCAACTGGGGAAAACTAGGTTATTTATTTATTACTAATAAATTTGCACATATCCACTTGCGGACACGCTCATCATCTTATGATTATTTTCCGTTGCTAAGGTAAGAATTTGGAGAAATATAATAACATTGAAATTAATTATCACGTATTCTTCAAAGTCAGAATTAACTGTTAACGTGACATATATTTGAAGTGATACTCTTAAATAAATAGCAAGTTTGCGTGCCCTACTTGTGCTACTCAATTAAGATAGCAAAATAATTAGCAGTGAAACTTTATTAACGAGAAATATGTATGTGTTGGGCGGAGTTACAATTATTTATCTAAGAAATACCTCCGCTTTGTTAATGTTTGCTCGCGCCATGGAGTTCTGGTAAGGATGCGCTAATTAAGTAAACGAGGTATTCATGCTTTATATAGTAATCGTTATGATATGTGATAAATAAATATCACAGTTTCTACATTCACTGAAACACTTTCCACTTAAAAATTCCTAGAAGTAGCTCGCAGTTTGGATTTGTGGCAATAGGCGCACCGTATACACCATGGGATGTATGACATAACAGCTGAATCGTGAGAGTAGTAAAATTCTCGGGTTACTTCTTCGCGGAAATACAGGCATGCTATTGTGCATACAAATTGTTATCTACATTGTGTAAACCACTGTCATCGTCACTTCTGTCTACTGATGTCAATTGATGTGCACCTTTCCAAACTTTAACAGCTCACGCTTCCTCATTTTTAGGCTCATCGGTCTAGTGGTGGGCCAGATTACGCATTGGTAGATGCGTGGTCGGTACCTACTCAAGAACCATTTTGGGCAATATTTCTTGTGATGTTAGTATTAATACTATTCAAATGTGTTTTTTTGTTTTACACATAAAATTAAAACAAAACAAATGTTTTCGGAATTTAATTGAATTTAACTTGGATATAATGTATACTGAGATAGATAAGTAACAGTGTACGAGTATATCCTAGTAACTGTTACATATGATGTGTAACATCACGCCTATAATCCCTAAAGGTGTAGGCAGAGGAGTGCAGTACACTCCCACATTTCACCAGTTATGTTCACATCACATTTTGTAATAGATGGTGAGTCTATTGCCATACACCGGGCACATATCCAGACTCCGAGCAATGACTAAAACACCCATGTTACTTTTGCGCTTAACTACATATATGATGTGTATATTTTATTATACGATACAAAATGCGAGAAGGTGATAAGGAAGGATATACCTACGAGTATGTATTGTACTATTTCGCTTAGGTGTGGTTTGTAACCAAAAATTTTGTATGTATAATTTACGCTTTCCATCAGCTAGTTACTGATCCATTAATGATAAGTTGCTACTGGAGTCCGCCACTGTATCCAATATCAATCGGTCCTGGTACTTTTTAAGAAATCATTTGGTACGCCTTTCTAAGTGTGTCTTGCTGCTACTTATTTCATACCCGAATATAAAAAATAAAAGTGCCAAAGTACTTCTGTTGAAGAAAACTAGTGAAATTTTAATAATCAATAGATTTCTTATACATAATATGTTTGGTTAATTTCAGTTTGTCTCAAGTCCGTAGTCACAGTGATATTAAGGTCCCGATATTGTTTCCTGCTGAGCGGCTTAATAAAATATCCCCTAATTTTGTCACATTTTTCCCGAACGAATGGCTGTTCATTAAATCTGTTTCGTATACGGTTTTCACTTGGTGATTAAATGTTAAGTAGGTAATAGGTTAATTAATGGATAAGTGTATTAAGACTTTCTTGAGAATTATAAACAGAGCGGTGAATAGAAGGACTTGGAACGAGGACAAAATTATTATTATTATACTCTACTAAGGAAATTATAAGTACTTATTTTGTTTAATTTGTCTTAGGTCATTAACCTACCCACAGCTTAAAATCACTATAAGGTACATTTTGTTGGATTCGAATTCGTGACTCAAATGCCATCTTGTACATAACGGTTCAATGGTACAAAACTTTTCAATCTCACAAAACGTGTATAAATTGATGTATTTACTCGAAAGCCCCTATAACATTTATATAACTAAACACAACAAAATACTTATAAATGAAAATTGAAACTTGATGTACTTATACACTATAAAAATTTCGTCTTTGATTAGTCATCTCACATACGCATGTTCCCACTTTCTCTCATGAAGTCTTTATAATAATTTCCATTAAGCAGACGTCAACAACATTGCAATTTCGAATAACAGTTAACGCGTCCCGAATAATTCCTTCAAGGAACGACATTGACTGGAAGTGACACTTTCGAGTAATTGAAACGTCTTCATTGCCTATACACATCAATGCCAAAGGGTTTTCGACTAAACAATTTGCATAATTATAAAATTTAAACCACAATATATATCGAAGCAACCTTATGTCGTTGTTGTAAGGTCGAAAATAGAACGCCTGTGGTTTTATTCCATGTTATCGCGCCATAAGCGCAAGACGGTTATAAACATTTGCGCTAAAGTTGAAATTCGTACGGTGTAGCGGCAGAATTTTATAATTTGCGATACTGGTAGGGTTTGACGTTTATGCTTATTATCGACAGTCGATAAAATCTGTAGTATTAACATTTCTCTGTTAGATTTCGGTGCTTGTTTTTCAGCCAGCCATCGCTTGACGATTATCTTATTGGTAATATTTGAGCATGAACACACCATCTTCGGGTAAAATTTAAATTCAATTCTGTGAAACTAAACGTTACATCTCTTTAAATTGTTGAATATCGATTCAAGTAGTCACTGATTTAGTATGTGTAGTGATTCAAATAATATAACTGATTTATATCAAATAGACTAAAACCACTTGAATTCAAAAATTACTTTACATAATTTTCGTTTTAGGGCTACGGGCTTAGGGCACAGGGCGAGAGCGATTTTAGAGCGATGTCAAAATAATCGATACCAAATTGTCACGTCTCTATTCGAAGGAATGAGGTGAGCGTCTCAAATATTGACACAAGACTTAGAAGACGACGAAATGTGTCCAAACACTAACACCTTGGTAGTGTTTATTTGTGGAGCATTGGAAGTTGCGAAGACGTGGGATCTGTTACGGAAGGAAATAAGACATGGTGTCTGTTTATTGAGGACTACAAGCTCCTGCCTACACCTTTCCATGAAATATATACTCGTTATATTCGTGACGAAGAATTAAGCCGGCTAGACTCACATATGTTTCGTAAGGGCCTCGTGTACGTCCGAAACTAGTCGGGCAGTCCGAAATTAGCCGTAACATACTCGTAGCTGTGAACCGAGAGCAAGCATTTTTTCGTATGGAAATAAATCGTTACCTCGAGACATCTCTACTCAAAAACATCTGATTATCAACTAGGCAACGCCTGTTCTACGTGTCAGTTATGCGCTAATGAACTACATATGTACATACAATAGGTACATAAATATATTATTATGTCACTGCTTGACTGACTGCCTTGTTGTTCGTGTTCGTGGTAAACGCCGCTGTCGATCGGGAGGTCCTGGGTTAAAATCTGGGATCAGGCACTATTGAATTGTTCTAACATAGATTTCCTAGTGTTTGGGCTTACCACCTATTCCATAGTGGGACGAAAATATAACTGGCGAAACGTAACGGTATACTACATTCCTCCGCACACCTCTTCGGGGATTACTGGCGTGATGTTACGTATTATGTATTATTATATCATTATTCCCCGTTCGTTACGAAGTAGACAGCGAGCATCCTGTGACAAATATCCCTAAACTTAAAAACCTACGTGTTTCTGCATATAAATATATTCTCATATAGAATTTTTTGGTCCTAACTACAAAGCGAATCCTTGGGCTCAAAGCACAAATATTTTGTTAGCAAATTGTACAAGTAGTAGAATTGTAGAAGTACAATTGTACAAGTAGAAGACAGAAGTAAAGTAGTACAAGTACTACTTTACTTCTGTCTCAAAGCTGTGAGGGGCACCGGTACACTGAGTGGTAGCAGTGAGAATAATTCAAAAACAGACCAAACACATTTAATAACTCGATGCCCACTTAAAATAATCTTCAATTCTATTCAAACAAATCAAAAGAAATATGAAACTGCTAGTAGCTTTCATCTACTAATTCCAACAAATGCCTATTTCACATCTTCATTTACAGCCTTATTTATGTACCCGCAAATTATAATCAAAGGACAGCCACAAGCGAGCCTTCTAAAGGCATATTCGGCATCTTTAATTTGAGATCTCCCTTTAAGATTTAAGGTCATACCTATTGCGGTTAACATGCTTATGGCGACTTTTAAAATTATGAATCTTTATTTCGTTCTCGTTCAATTGTAATACAATTATACCAATACAATAAATAATTGATAAGACGTAAATAACTTTTTACACTAACAAAGATATTTTTCATTGTAGTTCTAGATCTTATATGAGAAGCAAAGCCATGCAACTATGGGCGTGGTTAGCTCATGAAAGAGTGACCGTGAGTAAATGTTGATAAGCGTTCCGTATTCAGAGGGCATGTTAAACAGGATACTAGTGATTATCGTGAGATAATATTTAACTTTAAAGCGGTTAAAAGTCTTCCAACACGAGAGTTGGCAGTCAATCGTTATCTTTTCCAATCGAAACTAGACCAGCGTTTAACAGCTGCATCCAACAATGGAAACTCAATTGGATGCAACCAAAGTAGGAAAATATCTATCTGTATATTTAAAGTATTGCCGTATATTTAAAGTATTGTTCTCATCTCAAGAAACTAAAAAATAAGTTATTACCGACATTTTCTTTTGCATATTAGTCCTGCTTCTGCGTGAAGGTGTTCCAAGATGTTATTATTATTATTATTACCATTTGCAAGATACGTGTAATCGAAACAAATTATACAATTTACAATGCATCTTGCTAGCCCAAAATTTAAATAATCACGCTTTCAAAAAGTTACAAGTTTATTGGTGACTGGCATTAGTGAATCTGAAAGTTCAATCTGGTGGTTTGTATAATGAATGAGTGAATGAATGAATGATCGAATAAACAACGTTCTTTACCGTTTGACGCGACGTACCTAATCCAGAATTTCCAGTTCATTCCAGTTAAGCGCCATTCATTTTCAATAGCGTCTTAATTGTACATCAAAATGAAACCTGCCTTATTCACAAGGAATATTTCTTGATGGAAATTATTAGCGTGGGGTCTCAAAGGGAATTGATAATGGCTGAGTATTTCGTATTCTCGTCTCTTAATAGAGATACTGGAACGAACTTCTACGGTTCGGGACACTTGGTTCTGTTGGGGTGCTGATGTTAATCTAACCGGTTTGTGTAATTCCCGCTCGGTACAGCAATAATTCAGAATCTATCTTTTTGATTTCAGTATCGTCAAAGTATTTTATCAAAGTAGGTACCTAAACATATAAATAAATCGACTTCAAAGATTGATGAAATCGCACGTTCCATTTATAAATAAATATGAGAAATGTCAACTAATAACACTATTAGTGTAATCCGTTTGGCCTTATTATCTTAATTAAATGTTAGACTAATTTATTACAGTTAAGGCGGTTGGATTACCCAATTAATAAATACATTTATTTACTTGTAACGGAAATATTGTTAATATAAATGGTCTGTAGTAAGAAAAGTTAATGAGTTGTTTTTAAAATTGAACGAGACAAAAAATTATACGCAAACAATTCGAGAAAAAATATTACACTATAATCGCTTGGATTTTTACAATATTATTACAAAGAAATAACGTAACATCACGCCTATAATCCCCGAAGAGGTAGGCAGAGGAATGTAGAACACTCCCATGTTTTATCAGTTACGTTTACGTCCCACTATCGTATAGGTGGTGAACCTACTGCCATACACCGGGCACATATCCAGCCTCTGAGCCCCTAATAGATAATCTAATTAGAAAAATTTAGTAGTGCCCGACCCGGGAATTGAACCCAGGATCTCCCGATCGGCAGTCGCACTTGCAACCAAGCCGACCAACGAGGCAGTCAAAGAAGTTCAAAGAAGTTTTTTCGAAAAAAGTATACATTATTTGGCTCTATGTTATTTTAAAACTGTAAGGCATAGTCATTAAAATATATGCTTTCTATAATTAAATATAATACTACTATTTCAAAGGATCAATCGGTGACGGGTCAGAAAGACTGATAATAATAATAATAATAATATCTCGGGACATCTCTACACACGGCCATCTGATCCCAAAGTAAGCGTCAAGAGAGCT
>DWDV01000741.1:0-15269 GCA_018245615.1 Mimoniades ocyalus
ATAATCTTAATTCGCTTCCGAATCATCATCATCATCACATCAGCCTTTGCCGTCCCACTGCTGGACGTAGGCCTTTCCCAACGTGTGCCACAATACCCGATCCACCGCAGATCTCATCCAGCCGCTACCACCTGCCTTTTTAAGGTCGTCTGTCCAACGGGTTGGAAGGCGACCCACAGGCTTACGAATATAGGTATGTTATATATTATGTTTTGATATTAAACGTATTTTTGCGAAACCGCCTCGATTTGGACAATGACCTGGTGACAATCTTTTCTCGTGTGTACAGAATGTACGTACATGTCGTGTAACATTTTTATAGAAGAGCTAAGAATCTCTATGTATGTACTAAAATGAGAGAAAAACTAAACTCACTGGATTTACTCGTATATTCACTCGCGTTGTTTACAACTAGCGCAATAATTCAATATCACACATGTTATTGGAAATTTTTAATTTTTGTTATCAGTTATCACGTGTAGGTTTGACATCACCTTTTTATTTCTATATGTATATATATATATATAACGTTATATTGCGTATCTCCATCATACAGCAAGTCGGTTCATTGGTCTCAAACTGATTGTTTATTGTTTTATTTTATGAAGCTAACGGACAATAAATTTATTATTAATGTGTCACCATGCCAGGTCCCCTACGTGGTAGGCAGAGAGAACCGATTGCTAAATATCGTTGTCCTTCCCCACCTGACTGCTTCTGCTGCATTCATCACTCTCTTCATACATAAATTTACGAACATGATTTATAGAGATTTGTATCTCCTGTACATTCTGCCACAAACACGACCCCAGACGCTGATGAAGGGTGAATTTGTACTTTCGTGTCATTCCCCGAAGACTGTCGTCGCTCCAAAATCTTGTATTATCCTGCTGTAAGCAAATTAAGCGGGTAGAGATGTAGTTTAGATAGAGCTCGCTTTATGAGTGCACACTGGATAAGTTAAATATATTATATATATTATACATTGTATACTTTTGACTGACAAAGTGAAATCAGGTACATACATAAGTCTTAAATATTCTCATCTTAGAATTAACTTACAGAGAGGATTTCAGCTCTTATTCAATAAAATGTTTCACGACATGTACACTATGTATACACGAGAACAGATTGTCACCAGGTCATTGTACAAATCGAGGCGGTTTCGAAAAAAACGTTTAGTATCAAAAACCAACGCCACAAGCGCGAGTAGAAGCGAAGGTATTCGCTTTGTATTAACAGAAAGACAAATTCATTTAAAGTGTTTAAAAAAATATGAATACGTATAAATTGTAAACAACAGCTTTAACAAAACGAACCACAAAAATGAATGTTTCCGTCGCTCAAAGGGCGCGAAATAAATTTTTCAGCAAATGCTTTTGGCGTTCATATTATTTGTAAAATGTCATCAAAGTGGACGTGACACGTAAATATCAAACAGTACCTACGTTTACGTTGTCGAGAGAGATTCGGTTTATATTGCAAATAGTAACAAAAACACGTTTATCATTTATTATAAATTTAATATTACTGTGTAAGTTTACGAAAATATTCTCACCTGTAGAACACTGGAGCAACCAGGTCGACTCACCATCTTAACTGGCTTTGGGAATGAAGCAAATACCTTGATTTCATTAGGGCATGTAAATTAATACCGTAGTATGGCTGGAGCCGTTTATTAAAATTAAACCCGCTCTGGCAGGAACTAGGGAGATTAATGATCCCTTGAACACGAAGTTATGTAAAGCGCAAATGGAGTGGGGCTGGCACATCTTGGCGCGCTTCCAAAATCACTTGTCTTCCTTTATTTCGCCCTTGCAACTTACCCAGAGTAATGTTAAACACGTATGCACTTCATCTAACTAACCGAATAAAGCCTGAAGAGCCTTCTGGAGACGCGCTACTTGATTGCAAAGACCGATATATTGGTTTTGTTATTGTAATTTGAGACAGCCGAGTGACGCGCTCGTCTTGAACCGTGGGAATCCTACATGAGACATACATACGTGTAAGCATAACATAGCGATGATAATAATGAATATCTAACATAAGTGTCATTATTTTAATTCATGCATTAAACACAATCAAATAACATTTTCGTTACATTTAACATTATAAACTTAAACTTAAATAATGATAACATTTAAAAATAAATTATATCATCTGATAAAAAGAAAATGTTAAAGAGCCGTTAATTAGCCGTTGCACAATGGTTTTCTTACCCACACGCCTTTCCCACATCGTTTCTCAGCCGCCACGATAGGACAGCGGCCGCCGCAATTGCAAGCATATTTCACACTTTTTGCCCACAACAATCGAAAAACATGAAGGAAGACAAAACATCGTAGCGCGGCGACGAGCCGACGTGCAATTCACAATACACTTGTTTCAACACAAGTCGGTTAGTTCGCGAGCTTCAAGTTACATTGTTCCCGGGGGAAGAAAGCGGATAGGAAACAAGCAGAAACAATAAAAATAGTTGCGAGCATCCGCCGGCCGGGGACAAATTCCGACCAAATTACGTGAGGAAATTAGACATTCCGGGACATTACTGCTGGAATAATTGAGACCCACAGTTGCTCGTTTGTTGTACTAAATCGCGATTCAATGCGTGCACGCCCGCTCCCGGTGACTCCAAACGCCAATGAGAACAAAACATTATAATGGCCTCTATATATTAAACTCGTTCATTGCTGTCTTTATACTTTATACTGAATCTTTATACTTTATTCTTTAAAGAACAAGTCTTCGGTATATTTTAACATACCATAAACTAGTATATTTGCCAACCCGCACTTGACCAGCGTGGCAGACTGTGGCCTTAATGCTTCTCGTTCCGAGAGGAAACCTTATATGCTTATAATTCTCAGGTCATCATATCTTTACATCACCATCCCAAGCGAAGTTAATTACAATATTAGCTATCGCTTTTTTATAAAAGTAATATTGTCTATGTCAGGTTTAATTGGATGTATTTATATTCGTCTATATTTATACAACACGATCGTACGCTGAATAAATGACCGAGAATGTGATCCCAGTAAATCTGAGCAATTCGTGTTTGGAAAGATATTTTTAGCGGTTGAGCTCTCATCTTGCGACCATATTTCATGATTTTTCCACTTTTAGCGAAGCGTATCCGGCACGCGTGATCAGCCATAATAAAAACTATTGATAGTGGCGGAAACGTCAGTATTGCCAGCCCCCAACTTATTGCGGACTGTCATAATTTTTCATCCAGATTAAAAAAGCTTTTACTAAAGTAAAGCTAAGAAAACAGATACTCAAAACATTATTTAATAAGTGATTTTGAATAATGGCAAATGTATTGGGACAGTGAATTTCTAATAATAGAATGTGTATGATTGGCAACTTATAATTCATTTAATACAACTATGGCTTAGTTCACCACATATACTAGCAATTACAACAGTAAAACTTTATAACTTAAAAAATATTATAACAAATAGATAATAAATCTACACTTACTATGGTAAATGAACGTGTCCATACTAGCAGCACAGTTATGTTTTTATGCAAAAAAGTTTGTTTTTATTATTTTTCCCGGCTAGCAACACAAGTATCCGCGCAGCGCACATCCATAACAATCTAGTAGATCCTCCGTAACTCGCAAAGCCGCGTCGACAATTTGTCCGGACTTTAGTCAAGTGGATATTTCCGCCATTTTCTCCACGCATTGAGCGCACAATGTAATCCCAGTCTCTAAAAATAGGGACCTTTAAAGACCGGAATCATGAGCGACCGGAAATCGGACATGGCTGCTACTATGTATATGGACTCTTAGCTATGGATACACGATTTTTTAAAAAAAAAACGATATATTATGTCAATTCGTTTATGACGTCATCATTTGCTACTAGTAAAAGAAAAACTACAGAAACGGCTCCCGACTCTCTATGTATGTAATATATAATAGTTTGAATAAATATTAACATACGGTCGTTATGAAATATTATACATGGCTGTCAACAGCACAGCCACCCGTATAAAATTCAATATTTACGCAACTTCAGCGAAAATAAGCACTTTATCGCAGCGGTAAGGCTGTTACTTATCTGTGGTGTCGTGTGTATCAAATGTCGGCACTCGATATCAACAAATGCGCGGAAGCCTCACGCGCTCACATCACGACTCCACTCCAAATCTAAAATTGATTAGAAAAAAACTCACTCCAACCGACCGGTCGCCTACAAAAAACCGTACCATTAAATATAATTTATTCATGCACATTATTCCAGTCGGCTATAACAGAATAATTGTCGGAGTTTTATCAAAAAACTAGCTAGGAATATAGCGCAAAAACATCGACGAATCTTTGAACACAAAATCACCGTGGCACATTTAAATCAGTTACTCGGCGAAATATTACGAGAACAATATTTTTAGCTATCATCAAGTAATTTATATTGATTGAAAAATGATGTATAACATTTAATTAAAATCTATTCTTAGTGAAACGACCTGTTAATAATTAATTTATGCTTAACATGATGTAGTTATTATATAACGGTACTTTTTGAAATATTAACATAAACGGAAAATTCAATTCAGATTATTCAATATATTATAGCAGTTGAAGACGGGTACTAAAGCTACTGGGTTTTAAATACTTAAAAAGAACTCATCGATACCTGTAGCCAATGTTAAATGATACTGAATTGCTACCTGAGATCTCATTTGTGGCTGAGGTACGATACGCATATCACTAAGCTGCAGCCAGTCGTGTCTTAATACATATGCTCATATAAGAACAGAATAGTTCAAACATAATTGCAAATATAGAAATAATGGATACGATTTATAGTTACCTTACTCAGAACTTACATAGTTGACTTACTTACCTTCAGTATTGAACAAAATGCATATATTTACTGGAAGTAATAAGAAAATCTTATGAATCTATCTTATGAAAATATATTTTATAATGCTTCGAACACTAAATTAATAATAATGACTTGTGTTAAATTTATTTCAATATTCGAGTATTGAAATACATATTTATTAAATGGGAATTTTTATTACCTGATAACCAATCATGAAATTATAGGACTAAAGCAATAAACTAAAACTAAAACAATAAATTATGTTATCCTCAATTCAATGCTGTACTATGATATTACAAGCAAACAATATTAGACAATATTAGACTACACTATAATACAAAAGGCAATATAAGATTTATATGTTACTTTTTAATAACAATCGTAACTTGTGATCAAAACGAATAATAATACATAACATAATACTATAATCCGAAACTCACGACATTGCATGAAAACATGTTTGGATTGTAGCACCCCTAAGTCACAATCTGCGCGTAATAAAGTTGTGTATACGTTGTGTTTGAAGTACTTCTTTATTCTATACATCGCGAGACAGGCTGCGCCGCTCGAATTTGATTTTCTCAAAGAATATAAAGACATTTTCAACTATCAAACTCGAATCGAAAAATTTTACTTCACCATGTTATGACTTTCTGTTTTATTATCGCTATTATTATCAATTGTTTTAAATGATAAGCGGTAAAGGCTACTTCGATAATAATAATAGCTTTATATATTCAGTATATTAGAACTAAGAACTATTAATATCTTACAATTAAGATAACGCTGAACGCAAAAAGAACTGAGTTCGACATATCAAACTTTACAGGCCCGTCGTACTTCTTCTAGATTCATTACTGTTTTCATACACGCATGCCTGTTACCGAGCCTATTCTAGAACTGTACAAAATAATCATTATCAAGACATAAAACTTCGAAGCGCACTATTTCCTCTATACACCCCATTGTCTTTCACTCGACAAAGATCTGTGGTTAGCGAACGGACTCCCAAGCCGCAGGTATCAATGACTATCCATGTTTGCACCCTATTTTATAGCGGTATCCGACGATCTTCCGCATGGTGAAGCCACAACCTGCATATTTCAGCGACGCATTGCCATCATGCTATTATATCCTGTTACACGGAACCTCTCACAGAGTAAACATATTATGGTACAAACACTTCAGGGCTACAACGCCTACTTTTTGTATGCTAACTGCCGAAGCGAACTACAAATATTTAGGTATCCAATAATATGTGAACATTCATTGAACCATATTACTATTATATACATCAAGCGGTTTTAGTTTCTGCAGTATAAAAACAAAGAAATTTTTTGCTCATTCAATTTTATAAAGTCGGAAGTAAACCACTCGTACTACTGTAAAATAACATAATAAAAACTATATAATAACTCCATCAGACTTGTTAAGTTTATAGAAACAATGTATGTATTTACAAACAGTAGGCGTCTCCTTTACCTTTTGTGTCTTATGTGGTAACTAATGTAATTAGTTCGTAATGCGGCCGGGTCCCGGTCTCTGCGCGCGTCAGATTTACGAGTACTTGCGCCTTTTGTTCGTTCCCACACAGCATGTATTGATTATTTGAGTACATTTTCGATGTTGTTATAATAATCTAAAAAGTATCTCACAAGCACATAACGGCACAGAAATTATATTAAAAACTCAATGATAATTATTTAAACAATAAAACAAAAAAACGCATTTAAAATATTGAAATCGAACACTAGTTTAAAAACCAGATTGTAGATTTATGTATGTAGATTGTATTCGTTTCTCAAATTCGCTGGCAACATTTGAATAAATAATTATAAATCCTCTTCATCTTCAGCTACACCAGACCCCGCAGACAATAAAAAAATAAAAAAAATAACGTTGTTGTTTGCCATAAACTAACAATAAAATCCAATATCATTTCACTTCATTTAGCGGTTTAATTTATAATTCTAACGGTAGCGTTCATAATCAATCATTGACTTTTTAAACGTCCTATTTAATTTCTGAACCGAATCGTACCACTATTGGACCTTGATTCGTATTAGTTACAATGGTAGTCCAATAAAAACTAAACGCAAAAAAATCATAATTTTATTCTACTGAATAAACGACCCTTAAAATGGTTAGCGCATAGTCTATCAATTTTATTATTGTGAGATTTGAAGATATAATGTCTTTAAGCTATTATGAACTTTATAAATGGATCCCAATAAAAAACTACATGATGAGTTTTTTAAATCGTAATATTAAAAAATAAGAGTAAGGTCGTCGCTCTATTCTCTAAAATTACTCGTTATAGTGGAGAATTGCAACAGTAATTTACTTTGAGCACATAAAAACAACTTTAAATTAAACGAATGTACAACAGCCAAACAACGAATAAATAATAAAGAATATTTTTTCCCAACCGGTTCTCGTATCACCAATTAAGCTACAGAACCATAGAGGAAATTCTACGTTACAAACAACAAAACAATAAACACTCCGTAAGTTACAAAACAAGTTACAGGAGTGTGGCCGATAGCTGCGTCGCCTTAATGAGCGCATAATGCTAATGAAGCCTACTCTAGCACCTGACTTGACCGTGAGACGAAACACTCCTAATATTTGAACGTGTATATTTTTCCTGATATTCCACTCACCGCCTACTTCTCGTTTTAGAACCGCTTCGATAGAAAACGTAACTGGCGAGGCGTGTGGGTCGGCGATAGCCAATCAAGCATTGTTTTGTCTGTTTTATTGACGACTTACACGAGAAGTCGTCGCCAATGTCGATCTGATGGTGCCCCCTGCGTGTGGAGCTCGCAGTCCTCGTAAAACCGAACTCATCGTTGACAGCCAATTAGCCCCTTGCCCCGCTCCCCCGTCGCCCCTCCAGGCGCCCTAACCCGCATTCACGAACCCATTTATCTTTATTCGACAGCATCGCCCCGCACGGCTGACGCTCTCAATCCCTATGAGAGCTGATTCCGATTGAGCCTCATATTCACATATACACCAACGAGAGGCGACTACGTCCTACCGATACTGTTTGTGACACATATACAATAGCTCGCGAAATCACATCCATTAAAATAAATTATCCTCGTGGCAGAAACAGATCATTAAATTTCTCAACAGAATGAATACGAACGGGTAATAAATTAAATGCTCATTTCTTTGAAATTTACGAGTGACAACTCAAATATGAATACAGAATTTTAACGGATGTATTTTTGTAATTGAAAATGATCTCTAGGGAAGAAACTGTCGCAATATTAATCGCTACATTTCTTATTTCACTGCAACGATAAAACAGAAAAATCACAAGCTAAAGAAGCAATTCAGTGCTTTTTTACTTTCTTAAACTATGTAATTGGTCGAGACCGGCCATTGTAAATTACAACATGAGTGACTACGGTCTTAAAAATTCCACTTGTTAGACTATAGGCTATTACCTAAAAATGACTGATTTACACATTACTGACTCTGACTCGGATAAACGAGAGGCAGAACCTAAGTTTGGCAGTATTTAAGTCTAATCAGCGCAAATGGTTAATGTTTCAGCCAAAGTCTACTTGTGACTGTCAAGGTTAGAGGCTATTCTGAGAACATCAGTTAACGCCGTCCGTGAGTCAGTGCTGTCGTGATTCACCATAACACCACTCTATGATTGTACATCGATAATTCACTTCATGGCTATAAACGAGGATTCAGTAGCCCAAAAATATACCGCGCCGAGCAGACGTTGTAACAGAAAAGTGACTAAATATATCCAATGCACGCGCTACAGTCAGCTAGAGGATATGTGGAGTAAATGATGAATATTAACAATCACCAGTCATTAGAGAAAATTGTTAATTATCATTATATCATCACGCCAGCCCTCTAACAGCGTAGGCAGGGAGCACCTACTGCAAATATCTATATAATTACAGATTGAGTTTTAATTAGTCAAATAAAAAATAAATATATGTAGGTGTATATTAATTTTCATTGAACATAATGTCCCGACGGACTATGAGAATACTACTATAGTAAAAACAAGAAAGTGAGTCACACACAAGTTATACAGTGTTGCCACATCGAACCGGCCTCAATCGTCAGCGCATTGTTACTTACTCAGTATCGTTTGTCATTTTTTTGCAATACGGTAGGCATACGGAAAACAAAACCTCGCATAAGACCATGCTGGTACTGAAAGGCGTAATGGGTGGAAATCGCGCGTCAAGCGTTCGTTTAAATATTCGAGTCGGCGCTCTGGCCTCGGCTCGACATTCAGTGGATCGGCAACGCGTTATGCAAACCGCCGTGATGCAAGCTGGTAGCGTCTTCACTCTGAACTGTGTCATCAGAACGCCATTCACGTTCGGCGAGACGGGCGCAGCACACTGGATTAGGTTGCCGATACACGGAACGGAGACGTATTATTGCCTCTCACAAAACAGTGAACCGTATTTAGAACAATGCCTTAAATGTAAGCTCTCTGAACGTTGGTTTTTAGATCGCTCTACTACATGATATGGTTGTCTGTTGGTAAAAGTTAAAAAATAATTTGCACTCGTAAGTTTTTCTTGATACCTCATAGTTTTTAATTTACCAGTCAAACATAATAATTTAAAACATAGTATTGTTTATTTTGTCTGAAAAAGACTGCTTCGCTGGTCGAGTAGCTGCCAGCGTAGTGAGCAACTGCTGGTCGAGAGGGACTGGGTTCGGCCTCGGTCTCCGGGTTGGATATTATTGGTTGGATACTATTATTTTTCTAAAATGAAATTGCTTATACTAGCTCTGAGTTTGGATTTGTACCCGGTGGAACAGGCTTATGACGGGATGTAAAACGTAACCGGTGAAACGTGGGAGTGTACTACACTTCTCTGCCTGTCTCATCGGGGATTATAAGCCTGATATTACGTTTCCTGAAAAACATATTTTTCAATAATTAACAGCTAACTACGTTAAATTCTAAACTCCAATGATAAAACAATTTTTTACCAAAGAACATTGTTTGAATACGTCTCTACGTTCCGTGTTGTTATAAAACGTACTAAGAGTAATTAACAAGATTCGTTCTTTTGCTCCGCCAACCATTAAAATATTTAACGTTGTTAAAACTTAAAGCAGAGATTTTACTGCTATCAGATTTCCTTATTAATTTAAAAAAGCTATTAACATTCTACTCACGTACGACAAATGTACAAGTATAAATCTAGGAAGCATAGGTAGCTTGCTAAGTAGGTAACTCGAAGCATTATACAACAGTAGAATCATTTCCATTCTAAATACTATGTGTCTTTTTTTAAATCCAACACAAACAACATTATAAAACAATAAAGATACTTTATGAAAACTTAATACGAAAAGGTCATTGGGTACAAAGTTATTCGTTGAACTGAGCAGTCTGTAAGCTGTTCACGTGCGACATATATATGCGACTCTGTTTCTAAGCAGAACTCGAAACGAATAACGCAGCCGAGATTAGGTTAACTGGAACGTAGGAATAAAACATAACGCTGATAAAACTGATATTTTAGAACGTGGTGTTATATTATTTTACTATTTCATTTTTAAAAGTAAGTTTTATTTTGAGAAGTCAGTAAACATAATATTCGCGCGTAAACTGTTATTCGAAAGCTGTTTGTAATTCCTTATTCGAAAAACGTTCGATTTTCAAACGCGACTCCGTATCTGCGCTCTAAGTAAACGATGCGCCTTAACAATAATAAAATTCAAGATTATGTGAACTAAGACACACGAGTATAAACCAAAACTAAAAAATTCACACAAATTCTTTTATATAATAGTTTAGGCATTCAAATATCATTTATCACACTATGTACGAAAGAGGAAAAAGTATTCTGTCAATAATTGTGCATGCAGTTACTAAATTGAAAGCAACAAATTTTTTCAATGTAATTAAGATTCGACAACAAAATGGTTAATTTAATATTTTTTAACAATATATATTCGAACAAATCGTACTTTTTATAAGTGGTATATTGTAACTTATGTTGCTAACTTTAAATAAATCTATTCAAATATTAATATAGAAACTGAAGTTTATTAAATTGATAGATATATCCAGAAATAAAACAGCTGGCAACATAAATAATTGTGCCTTGACTGGCGACGTTACAGATATCCCGTGAAAAAGAATCAGCACGTTGAGTAATGGTTGTAAAGCGGTCAGGAGGCCCAACGTAACAAATGGCGCGGTCCCAGAAGACTGCATCGTGAAAACCTACCAATCTATCACAGCTATCTTCTCACGTTTATCCCTCATTACATTTATGTGTTACTAAAACATTGAAATTAAACTACTAGTATTTAGAAATTTAGAGTAAAAAGCGTTAGTATGTTAAAATATTTAGTGGCTAACGGAAAAGTCTCCTTGTAATAATATATCACCTAGAGAATGCTAATTGTTAAAGCCATGCAAATGTCCACCATTTTATTTGTACTATCTAACATCCTTTACACTGTAAAATAATTGTAATTCCTAGATCATAAAATGATGGTATAGCTTGATACCTAAGAACATAATTATACATATATAAATAGCTACATATCGTGAAACCTTTACAACTTAACGTATTTTAAATATTTAAATGGAATTATTAGCCTCGTTCAATTACATTTATCATCTCAGAACGCAAAAGCCCACTTGTCATATGGCTCTAGAGATCGAGCAAACTGTCAAAAAGTTATGGTAATGTCACATCCTACTTAAATTGTAACAATGTAAAAGATATACTGCTAAAATTATAACAATGTAAAAAATACTTTGTGTAACACTTCTAAGAGAGGACCGGAGTTTATTTATTACAAACGATGTGGTACCCAAGGGGCCGGTACCAGAGCATCCCAACATTAAAATAATGGTATCCATTTCGCTTTTTTCCTCATTACATTTGTATACCTGACATTAATAATTAGTTCGATATTTAAATCATTTCGACCAAAAGTCACCGTGAATGATTAAATATGGTTTCTTGTCGAGCGCCTATTTTACTGCATTATTTATGTAATCGTTATTATACATACATTATAGATTATTTTTGGATCTGTCATTTGCTACTTGTACATGAATAAGTGTCATATTGCTAGTTTATTGTAAAAATAAATCGTCCAAGCCTATCCTATTCCAGTGACACTAATTTATCAAGGCTTATCCGATAAACAAGGCATCATTTCACGTCGTTTTGCGAAAGAAAAAAAACACAAATTCTTTGTAATCCGGACGATAATGGACGAAGGGAAGGATCTAATAAATAAAAAGTCGCCTCTGTTTGCCACATTACGGGTATGCCATGAAAAAAATCCATCAATTTTCGGTTAAGGAGTCATTTTGAGCGCGTTACAAATGATGCGACGAACCGAGTTCAAGATCTGTCCATCATTTATGTATATGTCGTTCTTACTTTCATTCTTCGTTGCAATCGCCAAGTAAATGTCACTGATTGTTCTATAAAAACCGGACGAAGCGACTTGAGTCATGCTTTTTACTTCGAACTGCCGGAGACTGGAATGTTCAACTGGAGGCTGTTTTTCCTCATATCTCTTACCTTCTATTTGTTTGATCTAAACTTTAAATGTTACAAAAGCCTTTTATATAACATTATGAGGCAACGTGTTAACATAACAATAACATCAATAGATATATTTAATCAGCTATTTTAGAACATTCGCGGTGTGCTGATAATTATATCAAATACGACCCAAATCAAACAAAATGTCACTTAAGGTACAAGCAGCGAGAGTGTGTGCTCTGTGAAACTGCCACTTAAATAACAAACACACAATGTGCGCTCACAAAGATTCATATGTGTTGTGTTACATACATTGGACATAAAAGAGTCCGTTATAAATACACCTTCATCATTATTATAATGTATTCTGATCACATTTCCCACAAGATACGGCACACGTATAATGTCGCGGACCGCCATTCATGTCGCGCGGCCACGCTACATGCTACACTCGTAAAGTTAAAAAATTCCACACACAATTCGTAAAGTTTCCTTGTGTAAGTCTATAACCTTTCGTAGTACATGCTAATTAATGAACTTTTATGTAATTGCTTAACAGCTTATTTGATTAATGTATGTAGACACAAGTTTTGAAAAGACGAGACGTCGGAATTAATTAATCTCCATCGTGTCAGCTGAGACAAAGCAAACTTCTATACTATCTTTTTATAGTGTAGTACATAATTAAAACAAATTTGAAAAAGTATGCAACTCAATTTTCTAATACACTTGGAACCACTTGTAAAAATACTTTAACGATGAAATGATTTTTATATGGTTTAAACTATCAATTCAGTTAAAGAAAAAAATATTTATAAACTATCTCTATGCCTAATGGCGAAGTATATTTCCGCTGAATAAATAAATATTACTGAGATGAAATAATCTGAAGTTAAATACAATAACATAAAGGGCTTGTAAACAAAATTTATATTAGCAATTGATCATTTTAATTCTTTACCAATAAATTAAAAAAAAAATTCTCGAGCTCTATTTTTTTCTCACCACATATTTTTTGTGCTACATCTCAGTTCTACTTATTAAAGAGCGATATTAATTATCAGTGTATATAAAAACTGTATAAACACAATAAAAGCCCGTTGTTAGATGCAATTATTCTATCGTGTTCCTAGTACAAGATTATCTATAAAACTCTACGGTACTGTTACCATCCCACGTAGATTCATCTCTTCATATGTTTCCCAGCCGAAACGTAATTGAAGGGAAACTTCACAATAGATTTGCCGGAGCTTAAATCCACACACAATAGTTATTATTACAATAATTGGAGCGGAGAACGTCCGTACTTTTTATATCCTTTCGTGCGTGGCTTGATTGATGACTTTCTTTACAATGTGACAGTTTTCGAAGAACTGCGGCTAAGCCTGCCCCAGAAAGAAAATATTAAAGTCAGTCTTAAGTAACAAAGCGTGCCTATGAAATGTGAATGGTCCTACTATAATTGCTCTCAACTTGCCTTTGGCGGGGAAAGCGTAATTGTAGAGCTTAATTAAAAATATCAAAAGGCATATCCATTTACAAAAGAACGATTTTGTAGCTAAGCTAGTTTTAATTTAGGACTCGTGTTGCAAGTTTTAAATGGAGATTTCTCATTTTCTTCTCTGGTACCGCCAATTTGCTCGACGAGTTTCGTTTATCTAAGGTTTACTCGCTAAAATCTAATAAGATTGTTTCATACTTACAAATTAATTAAAAATAATATTATATTTGTCGAAGTATTTATAAATTTATTTATTAATTCATTCGGTGTTTATCAAAAACGAATAAATAATTATTAATTAACAAATAATAATAATTAATGTGTGGAAGACTAAATAAGTGTAAATTTAACTTAAATTTTATCATAAAGCTTCTCTTAACATTCTAAATTATAGTGGATCTGAATAAATATTTCTTTAGCTTGCCAGCAGAACTCAGTCCGTGAGCCGGTGATGCGATCCGATACGATAAAGTGAGGGAATGCGCTCGAACTAACGGCGCAGTGTCAATGTTCGATATATTTACAAGCTTTATAAAAGCAAGCGAATTTAAAAGATACCTTCTTTATACTATCTTTGTCCACGAAATAGTAGTACAAGGTGACAAAAGTAATTTTACGGGTGTTTAAATAGCTATTGGAGGTTATCAGAAAAAAAATTCAGACGGATCCATCACATTACCCTGTATCTGATAGAATAACAAATCAATAATATCTCATTCAACAACTTTACGAAGAGATGTCGACAAATATTAACCAAACACTTATGGTGAAACATTCAATATCGTTTTAGAAAACAAACTAGGTACATTAAAAATTAAATTTATCATCGCCTGAGTTTTTTGTTCGAACAGCAGTTCGACCGGAGTGGTTTTGCAAAGTGCATTATTCAGTACGTCCAGTTGTCGTGTGTATCTGCATAGATATTTATTGAGCTGCATTCGGGGCGAAGCATGCATGTGATGCGATGCGACGCGATACAGTGAAAGAGGTCAGCTAACGACGCTACGTCCAGATCCAACTCCGGACGATCGCGGGCGGTGATCCGGAAAGAAGGGAAGTGCCCACGACACGGTCTCTGCTCACAAGAAAATAACTACCAACGTCTGTAGCCACAATGCACATCGGACGTGTATTGAGTTACACTTAATTTACATCGCTACATAATTACACTACTACTGCCTCGTTGGTCGTGTTTGTTGCAAGTGCGACTGCCGATCGGGAGGTCCCGGGTTCCATTCCCGCGGGTCGAACACTACAAAAATTTTCTAATTTAAATTTTCTAGTAGTGGTTCGGAGTCTGGATATGTGCCCGATGCACGGCAATAGGCTCACCACCTATTCCATAGTGGGACGTAAACGTAACCGGTGAAACGTGGGAGTGTTCTGCATTCCTCT
>DWDV01000742.1:0-15266 GCA_018245615.1 Mimoniades ocyalus
GCAACGGTCCGCGAGCTTCACTAGATTGTAACGGGTATCCGGGCGCCTATTCAAGCGGACAATATAGGGAAACTAATCAAGCGCAAAATCAAAATGACTGGCAACAGCGTCAATGGCAACATAACCAAAGAATGCAAAACCAACAAATTCAGAATCAACAACAAATTCAAAATCAGCAGCAGATTAACCAAATGCAAAGCCAACAACAGCAAATTCAAAATCAACAGCAGCAAATACAAAACCAGCAGCAGCAGCAAATGCAAAACCATCAGCATCAAATGCAAAGCCAAATTCAAAATCAACAGATGCAAATGCAACAACAAAGACAAGAGGAGTCTGAGCAACAAATGTTCTCGCAATCAGACAGGGTGAATTTGAATTCGAGACTGAAAACTATGATTTTGAATAAGCAGCACCATACACGGGAGGGAACCAATACACCTCCAGATAAAGGTGACCCTGGCGAAGGACCGCCTCGAGGAATAGACGATAGAAAGGGCGTTATCACTGCCACCGATGACAGGAATACCACCGGTCATTTTTTATCGTATAGCCACCATCTCCGAGATAATTACCGCATAGGCGAACAGGGCTTTCCTGTCGCTGGTAATTATTTACAAAATACCCAAGCTTATAGCTCGGGTGAAATCGGAGGTGGTGGCCACCATGTATGGGAGGGGGGGACAGAAGTCTCGAGAATTTATGATAAACACAATTTATCTAAGAACGTATCCAAAACTCCTCAAAAATTACCTTCTTACGCAGATATGAGAGGACAATATGGTACTTTTACAAACGTACCGTATGAAACACAAAAATATGCAGAAGTTTACAGTAGTGATAATTTTAATTATAATCAACAAGATAGTAAAGATTTTCAATCCAAAATGGTTATCGGACCAGTATCGGAAATGAATCAACAAAATTGCGGCACAACGCTAGATACAAGCGCACAAAAAAGAGCTTATGAAAGAGAAGGATACGACGCCAAGTTTCGGCAATCAACACTATTAATACCAAAATTAGAAGCGCCAGATAATTATCAATATCAAAAGGATGACAAAACAAAATTGGAACCGCAAAGGTCGATCAATCAAACTTACCAAAATGATACTTTACTAACGAACCCTTACAGGGAGTACCAAAGTGGTACAATACCTAGACCACCACAGAGCACCGTCCTTCCACCTATTTCTACAATAAAACAGGAAAACTTTGGCTCAAATTTACAGAACTATCCCAATTTTCAGAATTTCCCTTTTGACCGAAAGCAAGATTCAACTGAGAATTATTCACAGATATCTAGGTCCCAAGAAGGCCATGGATTTCAAAGGTACAGTCGAAATTTTGATAATAAAACAAGTAAAGAATCTGATGTTCGATGCAATTCAGAAAGTTCCAACACGGCCGATTCTAAGTTGCCGTACTACATAGAACAAATAAAATCTGAACATTCGCCACCAGGGCATAAAATTTATAAAAATATAAACTACGGCCCACCACGACATGAGCCTTACAAATATTCGGGAGATGGAGGGCCAGTAGCTATTAGAAATGAAGTTGGCTATTCCTGCTGTCGTCAAGGATCGACAAAAAAGCCCCCTCCAGAACATTTGAGGGATGGTGCATGCCCTGGGCTGCAAACTAAAGACGAAATATTGGAAGATGATACTGATTCAACTGACAAGTCTGATCCTAAAAATCAAATAAAGCCCGGCACACCGGTTTTAGATGTCTTATCAAAAAGTCCAAAAGAAAATAAATTTAACTACTCGAAAGAATATCTGGATAACTTGGAGAGATTAAGAAATAACTCAAGAACTGAAGTTCCTGACTGTAATTGTTTCCCTGCCGACAAAAATCCACCGGAACCCGGCAGTTATTATACTCATCTAGGTAAATTTTCTTTCTAAAATTTTACATTTTCAACATTTTATAATAGTCATGACAGAAATGTTCTATTTTACCATGACTCCTTAATAATTATGCAGTTCTTTCTTTGGTAAAAGATTATGGATTATAACCGATACACTTTTAAAACTTCATCCAGCAAACAAGAAACGTGATATGTAATATAAAGCACTGTGCATAGGAAAACATAACGCACCATATAAACAAAGCCCTAGTTATGACATTAAAATTATTTGCAACTGCTCATGATTTAAGGTGCGGCTGCAACTTTATTGGAACTTCGAAAAGACTTGGAGACTCGTACGGGATTATCGGGAAAAGAGTTGCGAATAGAGAAAATTTGTTACACGGGAAAGGAGGGAAAATCTGCTCAAGGCTGTCCAATGGCCAAATGGGTGAGTGTATGGATCCCAACGCTTAATATACATGAAATTTTCATGACTTACGTCAAATCGATGGCAATAATACATATTTTAATTGCCACCAAGATAGTACATGTAAGACCTAAAATCTCGCCGATACCAAAACTCAAATTTTGCCAATTACCAATATTTATTTCGTTGTTGTTATGAATTTTTTTTCACTCCTTGTGCATCAAATCTTTAGTTATAAAATATTATTTTTATTTACGGTTACATTATGGGTGTGCAGTTTTCATATTTCAAATTATTCACGTTATATTACAGGTGATAAGACGAGCTAATTACACAGAAAAAGTACTGGTGGTTGTTAAATTTCGTAACGGACATAGGTGCGATACATCATGGATAGTTGTGTGTTTAGTGGCATGGGAGGGCATCCCCCAATCAGAAGCAGATTTAGACTACACATTGCTATCCCATAAACTGAACAGATACGGTCTACCTACTACAAGGAGGTGTGCTACCAACGAGAATAGAACTTGCGCTTGTCAAGGTACGTATAACTCAAGATATTTATCCTGAAAACATTGCAGAGTATACTACTGTATTCAGATTTTTCTAGTTTTGAATACGAATCTATATGTATAATGCAATATGACAATCAGTGATATAATTTATTAGTACTTTAAATTTAGGAATAACTATTAAAATCGATGAATTTTTGTCGTGACAGGTCTAGATCCAGAGACGTGCGGCGCTTCTTACAGTTTCGGCTGTTCCTGGTCCATGTATTACAATGGATGCAAGTACGCCCGTTCGAAAACCGTCCGGAAGTTTCGACTTTCGGTCAAAACTGAGGAAAGCGAGATTGAAGAGCGCATGAACGTCCTAGCGACTTTACTAAGCCCTCTGTATACGAATCTAGCACCAAAATCGTTTGAGAACCAGTGTCAGTTTGAGAAAGAGGCTTCCGATTGTCGACTGGGGTTTAAACCTGGACGACCTTTCTCAGGTATTTTTTTTTCCGTTTTTGCTTTTTTATTATTGATAGACCTTATAATTTTCTATAATTATTACAATATTTTACTTTAGTGCTAAAATAAAATTGCCCAAATCAGAAGTACTGACCACATTGCTTCTGATATTACAGGTGTAACAGCTTGCATAGACTTCTGTGCTCATGCCCATCGAGACCTTCATAACATGAACAATGGCTGCACAGCCGTTGTAACCCTTGCAAAACATCGCAATCTCTCCAAGCCCACAGATGAACAGTTACATGTACTTCCACTGTACGTTCTAGACACTACTGACGAGTTTGGTTCTAAAGAAGGCCAAGATGAAAAGATCAATAATGGAGCTTTAGAAGTCCTGGAAAAGTGAGTGGTGATGTACAAAATTTGTATTTAATAGTTATCAATGAAAATAGAGGTCACAAATGTTTACAATAACAGATTTATGTTAATAAAATTCATCAAGTGATAATTATAATAAGTATTCTTTCATAAAATTGATTCAAGTGATAAATATAATTATAAGTATTCTTTCGTTGGTCATGTTGGTTGCAAGTGCGACTGCCGAACGGCAGGTCCTGGGTTCGATTCCCGGGTCGGGCACTACTAAATTTTCTAATTTAGATTATCTAGTAGTGGCTCGGAGTTTGGATATGTGCCTGGTGTATGGCAATAGGATATTTCATAGTGGGACGTAAACGTAACTGGTGAATCCTGGGAGTGTTCTACATTCCTCTGCCTACCTATTCGGGGATGACAGGCGTGATGTTACGTTTCTTTCATAAAATGAGCTAGTTAATTAGTTATCGTTTTTATAACTAATAGATCATAATCATTTCAGATATCCTATGGAAGTGCGAGTTCGATCGGTACCATTACAACCTTGCAGACGACACGGAAAGAAGCGAAAAGACGAAGAAAACAATTCAGAATCTAACAACAATTCTACTAATCCGCCACAACAGAGTCCCAATAACCAGAAGAAATCACAGTGTAACAATCCAGCACCGAGAACTCCTCAACCCAGCGATAACAGAAATAATGCCAGTCCAAGAAGTCAAAGCAGTGCATCTCCACGAGCAACTACTCCAGCAGCACTAAATCAATCTAATCCTTCTGCATTCTCTAATAACACCCATTATAGTTCTGCGTTCATTAATCCCAATATGCATAACCCTAATTCTGGTCTTATTAACGCAAATTTAAGTAACCCAGCACTTCTTGATATGGCTTCTATGATCGACAATTTTACCGAAGCTCAATTACAAAGCAATCAAATTTCGAGTACCGTATTAGATTCACCATATAACCCATACGATCAAAGTTACAATATGCATCATCAGAATTCACTGTTTAATCAAAATCATGCTACGCCAATGTCAGACGAAAATTGTCAAACCTCTAATCCTAATCAGTTGCCAAGCTTCGCATCGGGATTGCAAAAGAGAGAACAACAATTCAACGCCGCGTCTGTAGATCCATTACATACGCCACAGAATCAGTGGGCTGACTTTGCTAACAATGGAATGTTCAATAACATTGTAAAAGAGGATCCCGATTCAACCACAGCGCATCTTAATATTCCTCCAAACAATTACAGTCCAGACTCTAACAGAAGCGAAACAAATTCTGATCAAATTCCGCAAAAAAACACCCCAGAGCCTGACAAACAAAATTTAGTCAGAGAAATATCAAAAATGCCAGAATTTGATATGCCAAATTCTCCGAGGCTTACAGAAATCTCTCAAAAATCACAAAGTACACCAGCGTCTCCAGCGCAATCCCAAGTTCCTGAATTAAAATCGCCTAATAGTGATCATTCAAATACAGATGTTCGGCGAAGCGTTTGGAAATCACCAGATTCAAAGAGTTGGGATCCGTCAAAAGCTAAGGATCAAACAAATGACAATGAGAACGTATTGTTCAGAGTGCCTAAAGCAAGACCTCCTTCACGCTCTCAACACTTGAACCCTCCTGATGGTATGGAAAATTCTACATTTCTGAAACCCTATCCTCCGTCCGATAGGCCGCATTTAACTCAAGGTTACGACCACAGAAGCCCATACGATAACAGAATAAATCCTACCACATTGCAGACATCGTCACCACAAACAAATTATACAATTAGCCACGAGGACTTTAGCCATCAAAACATGACGCTAGTAAATAAACCCGTTCACGAATTTGCTGGAAACAACTTTCATTCAATCAATCAAGGTAATTATGGAAACCAGGCTACATTACAAGGGTATGGTAATTATCCTCAGGTACCTAACACATACCCGTTTCCACCAAATCCTTATGGACATTATAATCCTTATGAAAACACTTACAGTGAATATAATAGTCTAGCATATTACAATGCCGAGAAATACAAAAGAGAAGAGTTAATAAGGAATTCACATTGTTATAATTCATATAGCTATCAATATAATCCTAATTTTGCTCCCAACTTCTACCAGAACCCAAGTGCGAACTGGTGTCAGACTTCACCAAACTGGTGTTTGTATCCTCCTCCATTTTCTATCCCTTACCCCCCAGAGCCTCCTAAAGCTGATCCCATAGGTGAAGTTACGGATGTAACTGAAAACTTAGATTGTTTCAAGGACAGTCAAATGGGTGGAGTCGCGATAGCGTTAGGACATGGCAGCGTTCTGTTCGAATGCGCAAAACATGAAATGCATTCCACCACAGCTGTTAGAAGTCCAAATAGAGTAAATCCAACTAGGATTTCTTTAGTATTCTACCAACACAGAAATTTAAATCGTCCAAAACATGGTCTTGAAGAATGGGAGGAGAAAATGCGTTTAAAAAAATTGGGATTAAATCCTTCTACACCGAGTACACCAGGCCCTAACTCAAATTCAGTATCACCAGCATCTACACCTGGGTCAGAACACCGGCAAACTCCAATGGCTGAGAAATGGAAAAATTCTGAGGACACGATCCCGGGAGGATATAGTTCTCTATCAGATCTTGTAGAAGCTACTAACACTGAGAAGAAAAGTGGTCAAATAATGTTAAGGACTGATACTAAGACGACAATGTCGTGGACTACTCTTTTCCCGATGCACCCGTGCACTGTGACAGGTCCTTATCAAGAATCGGGCACCTGACACAAGCCTAGCCCTGCGGGCCAATGTTCTTCCAAACGGCGTGGTGACGTCCCTTCCGTAGCTATGTAAGGTGTAAGTTGCCTTTCAATCTAGGTCTTCTAATAACGAGTAGTATGACATTAAGTATACATTTTAAAACCGATTTGTAGTTCCTGGATTTAAAGAAAAAATAAGCTCTCGATTTGACGACTGGTCCGGGGTTCCGATGAGAAATCTTTTTTGCATTTACATTGGAATTGAATGCAGTTTGTATCGATGTATTTTTCGAGGTGAACCGAGTGAGTTATATATCAAAGATGTAATTTAAGTTTTAATTTTTAATAGTGTTTATCGCATTTCAGCTAGTCTTATGTTACTGCGTTAGTACCGATCGTATCGCCTAAGTGACCGTATCTCGTAGTCGTGTACGCGCCCGTCAGCGCGCCGACGCAGCGCGCGGCCGCCGCGGTCGCTCCTCACGCTCCGATGTAAAATAATGATGTTAGCTTATATTTTTCTGCATATTTTGTCGATTTATTCTAATTAAGCGCATAATTGAGATGTTATGCGGCACAATGATCTCATAAACTACTAACCTACGTATATTCGTTATTCAGAGCAAAGTACAAAACATCAGTTAACGAGCCGCGGGGAGACGGACGCGTTCAACGATCATGTATTATTGATATTTTTGTAACTTTGTCTGTGTATTAGTTATTTTATTTTATTGTAATTTTTATAACCATTCCTCAGCCTTTCCTTTTGTTTGTTTTGGTATTTTTTTATTAATAATGAAATCAATGAAATCGTAGCGATACGCGACTACCCATGTATTTTACCACAGACATAATTGAGTGCTTTTTATTAGGTTAAGTGTGTGTATTTTTAACTTTTTAGAATATTTAACTTATTTATATTGTATTACGTGAATCATTATTATCGAATCATTTTCTTTGTAATAATTTAGCGTTACGGTAGATATTAATATTTAATATATTTGCTTTATGACTTGACATTAAATTATTAGCAGTTATGTTTGTGTGTTCAGGAGCCTTCTTTACGTTCAACTCGAGTGCCTGTGTCTGGCTCTACCAGAACTACTATTGTATTGACTAAAACTATTTCTGATGTTAAAAATGTGACCTTATTTGTATTAAGTAACTTTGTAATAAATTCATTCTTCTTATTTTTAGCGATGATAAAGTTTTTTATAAAATACATTCATACAATAACGAAAACTAAAATAAAATACGTTTATAAGATAGGAATATTTGCAAAAATTCAGGCGCTTGAAAAGATTATAAAGTAGGCATATTATTGAAAATGAATGAGAACATACTGATGAATAGTTATTAATATATAATTAGGATAAGAAAAAGTTTGTTTTAAAGATTAAACTATTGATATAGTTTATATTTTTTACGTGTACGTATTTATTGAATGGTAAATTTATTGGGACGAACGTGAAATTATTTATAGGTAGAAGTTTTGGAGGACAAAACTTATAAAAACTAAGCAATAATAGACACCGGGGTCTATGTACATTGTAATGTAGGAGTGAAAAAAATAATAATATTAAAATTAATAACGAATGGTGCGATGTGTCGTCGATCTTATGGTGTTGCTTGTCGTCGGAGCTCTTACCGAATATTGCCTGACATGTCAGATATTATTTTCTACACTTCATTGGTTACGCACCAATAGTATTCTTGCCATATTATAGTAAACCAACTGTCGCGCGAACTCTTCTATTGTCGTTACATTATATGACAAGACATATCAAAGTAATCGCATTCTCTTACCATAGTAATTTATGTTCGGGTGAAAAGAACTCTCACGTCGAATAAGATATTGAAAATGGATTTAGTTTTTCTGTACGGGCAATATTTGTATCGGGCAAATGTGACTAGAACTGAATTTTAGAGTATTATTCCTTTAGTCTTCGAGAACAGTTAAAGAAACAAACACTATTCTTAAAATTAAGGTTCAGTTGCATTTGTTAAGTGATTTATTGTAATATGAAACTGCATTTCGACAAATGTTTAATAAGAAATTTGTAATTTGTAATTGAAGTAAAATAACATGTCCGTTTAAATTATCCAAAAATGAACTTTTTTTATCACTTTTGTATACAACATGAATTAGAGATACGTTAAAAGAAATTTGAAAAAAAAAATATGGGATGAATTGTTTGAATGCAGTTTTGTAGATTGTAAGGTTATAATAAAATAAAATAAAAACATTAAATTGTTCAGTAGTGTCCTCGCGTCGGTGTATCAATTAGGCCACTAGAACCTGTGATATCCATTGACTCACGAGTGCTTGTCTCTAGCGTGTCTCTTCAGTGTGGTTGAACAATCGTCGGCTAAATTTTCACTAAACTATGGGCAGGCGATACCAAATTACGGGCAGCTCCACATTTTACCTCTTTCGTAACTAAACTTTTCAATATATTCATCACACATAGATGTAGCTCTGAATATTGTGTTCCAATTTCAAAGTTTATTCTGCATAATGTTCGTATACTTGTAGCAATTGAGATGAAATTAAATTCTCATTGTATACCAAAGAGTGGGGGATGGAAATATGCATCGGGCCCGCAACGGACATTCAATGACGAGTTTAAGACAAACAAGTAATGTATTGTCATTTTTTCAGTTTGTTTTTCAAAAGCATCATAATGATTGCACATGACGCGTCTGACGTCATACAAGTAATGATTGTGTTGTCGCCGTAGTCTCGACTAACGTTAGCCGCTAGTGACCACGTAGTTTATCAAATGGCAATTATTTTGTTGTGGTATTACCAAAATCGAAGTGTAAGTTAAATTTCCTCGTTTGATACGGTAATGTCAGGGTAGTTTTATGCATGTCGATACGTTGAATTCAAATAATATGTAGCAATTGACGTCGAACGAAAATTATTTATCGCAACGCCCACGACACGGAGACTGCCTGTATTTGTTTAAATTTTCAAAAAAAAAAACATAGCACGATATCTGTATTATGTATATCTAATTGGTGATGTAATTTTGTGTTGACGTATGTTTATTTATTAAATTGTGAATTGTGAAACCAAAAACGACCAGTATTTCGTGAACATTGTAACCAAATAAAAAGAAAACGTTGCTCTTTGTTTGTGGCCGGTTGTGTGGGTTTGCCGATCTGGGTGTGTCCGAGCGTCGCGGGTTCGAGCCCCGTCCGACGCGGATACAGTTACGACGAAACTATTGTGTAACAATATTTTATTGTCTTCTGCCAAAACAAAAGAATGTGTCATGTAAATAGAACTACCATTATTTATTAATATAATAATTTGAAAAAAAAAAATCGCGATTGTTTTATTTTTTAGTAGCGATGAGTTTTATTTTTCCTCCCCACCTTGATTCCAACTAACACTGTACACACATACAAAATGCATACAGATGTCACCGTAGACTAGACAATCTCTCGTGAATAAGCGTGCTACATACAATACAAGTGCTATAAATAGGTATGACTGCTTAACGGCAAAAATACAAGATGCCTTCGTGGTCCGAACGCAATGAGCCCGGAGCAAACCTGCCAGCACTATCTTATTCAAATCACGTGTACTCCGTGACATACATGTGTATAAAGCTAATTTTGTCATGCATATTGCTGTTAAACGCTTGATTTACAAGTACATCACATTATACAGCACTCATAGCATAGCGGTTCAGAACTGTGCCTCTCATTTCGAAAGTCTGGGGTTCGCGTCCCTGGCACACATTGTTATATTAGCGAAGTACACACTTTTAATTTTGTGACATGTACCTACACATGGTGAAAAAATGTACACACAAAAGAGTTCTTCATAATATTCTCCGAGGCGAAGGATGTTTCCGGCCACACCCACGTCCAACAGTGGCACGGTCAAAACGGTAAATGAGCGGTTGGAGAAGGGGAGATGATGGGAGATAAAGGTTTTTAACAATCAAACCAAAACATTCTTAAAGCCTCATTATTTATTTACTAAGAATACAAAAGTTAAACTTCAGTACGATCGAACTAGGCTTACTTCCTCTATGGGGAATAGACAAAGAAGTTAAATTCTTTTCATATAATTGTATAAGAAATGTAAAAATATTAAAATACTATAAGTATACTAGGTACAGATTCAATAAAAAAAATAAATCCCATACAAAATTTCAGTTAATGTAAAAATATTAATTGTTACATGGTAACTCTATTTTACATAAAAATTCCATTACATTTCACTGACTAATTAACTATTATATATGAAAGCACGCACTTGAGCACGTCATGTCTGTAACGACAGAGGTTCATATCTGCACTCGGTGCGCGCTGCCTGCCCCGGAAGTGACTTGGCGTAAAGATATTACATGAATAAAGAATACCTATAAATGATCCTTTATAAAAAATATGTAAAGATCTGAATAAATCATTTTATGTTTACAATGGCATATTAACATTCACTATCATATATCGTGATTTTAAATTAATAAAATATACATATATATTTTCTTATCATTAGACCTATAAGATTTAAGTACAAAATATTGAGCACGTACATATTTAAATATACTTGTGTACATATTCTACGAAAGTTATACTTCAGGTTAATTCAATCTTTAATTAAACAAAATATATACTATGGTAGAGCACACTCTACATTTTTCAGAACCTCAGACCTTATGTAGACAGAAATAGTGTTAATAAGGCTACTTACAGATGCATTATTTTCTGTAAGTACAGATCTGCTCGTTTTATTTATCGCTATAAATGAATTTAATACTAAAAATACTTTATTACATTGGAATGTCATTAGAGTGTATTAAACGTCAATTAAATGTGACGTTGCATTAAAAAAGATTCAATGAAAAGATAAAAGTGACATTAAATAGTCAAACGGTAGTGATAAAAGTCGTTGGTGAGAGTGCGGCGCGGCCGTACCTGCGGGAGTGCGGAGTGCGGAGTGCGGGAGTGCGGAGTGCGGGAGTGCGCGCGCGCGGAGTGCGTCAGTGGCGCATGGCCACGAGGATGTTGGTGAGCGCGGTGCGCGCGTCGCAGCGCGGCAGGCGCGCCAGCACGCCGCGCGCGCGCTCGATGTGCGCGCGCTGCAGCGCCTGCGTCTGCGCCACGCCGCGCCCCGCCACCACCGCGCCGTACAGCTGCACACCACGCACGCGCACGCACGGCTCGTCTACATCCACTATCTACGTACTACATGTATATTGGCCTCGGATCTCGTTAAAAGCTCCAAATTACTTACCTGCCAGCGGACCTACTAGCGACGTAACATTACGCCCGTAATCCCCGAAGAGGTAACCGAAGGAGTGTAATACACTCCCACCGCACCACCAGGTACGTTTACGTCCCATTGTGAAATACGGAGTGAGTCTATTGGCGTACAAAAGGCACAGATCCAGACTGCTATCACACTGACAAATTTTCACTAGAAAATTTAAATTAAAAACATTCAATAGTACTCGTACCTGACACAGGATTTGAATCAAAAACCTCTCGATCGGTAATCACGCTTACAACCACTCAACCAACAACACAATCAGAATCTATATTAAGAAACAATTGCGCAACGAGTATTCCAAAAATCCTCAGCACTCACCGTTCTACAAACTAGTGATGTAACGAATGTTATTTTTTTGAACATTCGTGAATGCGAATACAAATGCGAATACCCGCTATCGACATTCGCGAATACGAATGAGAATGTGAATATTCCCTTTTGGTAGAAAATTTCATAGACGATTTTCTTTCCTTACATTGCAATATATATTTTTTGTCTTATAATATCTAATGAAAATTTAATTGTTAAGCTTGATTGCCCAAAGTAAAGTAAATACATAAACAAAACCAAATAAAGTAAAGACTGATCATATCATTACGAGGTTAAGTTATTTTTTATTGTATAAAAAATGTAAGAAATGTAAGTAATGTAAGATATTTCATGAAAAGAAGAGATTTGATAAAAACATTTCAATTTTATTAACCTTTTTTCTGATACTCATATTTTGCTAATGCGAATGCGAATATGCAAAAACTTGCGAATATTAACGAATGCGAATGCGAATATTCGTTACATCACTACTACAAACAGCTCTATATAACCGTAGTCCACCAGATACTCACAGCGTGGTAGTCGACGTCGTGCACACTCTTTCGTCCCGCCTCGATGTACGAGTACAGCTCCGGCCGCGCTTCCAACGTGAAGGCCAGGGGCGCCCCCACCAGAGAGAAGCTGGCCGGCTCGGGGCCGGAGAACGCTTCCAGGTCTAGAAAAGCTTGCCAAGCTAGTGCCAGGTGGCAGCCGAAAAGGTAACCCTGTAATTAAAAAAAACACTTTAACAGAGAAGAAAACGAATACAAATCATAATTTGATACGGCTACTACCCACCTTCCTTGACTTGTTCGTTTAACGTAAAATTACTCAGCACTATGATTTACTTAAAAGAGAAACTGTGGACACTCTCAAGGAAGACTCTATACTGGGCTCCACGGTTGTGTTTACCGACATACTTTTTCCAACACCCACCTGCGTCTGCAGGGCAGGCTTGTGTCCCGCCAGCTTGAGCGCGGCGGAGCAGCTCTTGCCGAGCAGCGCGCCGGCCGCCAGCACGAGGCGCGCCACCCACTCGTGGCGCGCGCTGCCCGCCACGCCCGCCATCGGCAGCGGCGACAGCACGCACTCCCAATCTGCACCACGAGACACTATCTGTTACGGGCCGAGCTCGGCGCCCGACGAGTCGCCTACAATTGCCGCATCTCGTGTAGATAATGTTTATTCCAGTCGCATGTCAGGTTGGCTATGAGTGTGGAATTGTAAAATATTGATCTATAGATAGTTAGGATATTGAAGTATAATAACTATAATGGACTATTTGCTTTCATATTTTCTAAAGCCGCTCTTATCTCTAAGCATTGGAAGTAGAGGCACTACTGTCATAAAAAATATATTTAGCGTTTCAGTAAAAGGGAAACATTTTGCGTTTTGATTCCAATGCGACATTTGGAAAAACGTTTATTTAGTTTTCAGCCTCAACAAAACAGAGAATTGAGAATAAACAGCGGCGGATAAGGTACAGCCAGCGAATAAATTCAAGATTTAATATATTCCGCTTTGACTAGTGATGCGTGTGTAGATACATGATGGATTCTATAGATATTATTGGATAGAAAAATAGAAACCAACAATAAATTTTCGAATTATTATCGAAACTGCACTTTTTATATCACAAAAGTTATTCTCACGACTTCTAAAGAAATCAACAAAAAATCATAAATTGTACTTCATATACATATTTCATAAACATCGCGATTAAAGCAAAGCCTGTTTTAAAGTAGTAATACGGCCGATAAATACATTCATAGGCAAAAATAAATAGGCATAACATAATCTTATATGTATTTCTAAGACGACATTATAATTAATAGACATTAAATTCTTTGTTATAAAAATGTTTTAAGCGGTTCATAACAGACACTCCCTGGATACTAGATAAGAGTGCGCAATCCTAACCATGGAACAAAAAATCAACGTAATTTAGTTTTTGTAACACAGAACAAACGACTTGCAGCGACTAACAATAGACATCGCAGCGTAGTTGCTAAAAATTCATTTAATTGTAACATTTATATTCCTCATTCTACAGTCATCGGACCTAACACTATTCGCATCATAACCACAGATTCAATGTAAAAAAAAATCCCTTTAGACATTAAGTACGTATTTGACCCGGCTTTAGGTTTAACAATGAAGAGTAAACTGATAAAAAATTGACCACGGTAACGTACAGAGAGGCATATGCGAATTTTAACGGTATTCAGAATACGTAACACACAAACTCAAGTTGGTATCGGGGACGCGGACGGACGGTGCGGCACCGTTGCCGCGTGTAGTGCGTCACCGAGTCCTTTGAGCCCGTAGTGTGCACGGCACAATGTTGTCGCACTCGCTGCTCGAAACCTGCCCAAGAGTGGGTCACTCTCTCCTAAGAATTTATGTTCTCAGATTGATGGAAATTTCCACAACAGCACCGGTTCGTCTCGGTACGGAATGTGTTAATGACATAATAGGCAAATAATAACCATTGATTCAATGTAGTTCATGATAATGAAGTTTGATCTAACATTATTTAGTCGTGCCAATTCGTTGGTTTTGAAATGAGAGAAAGGCACTGTAGAGCCCCGAAGCACGTATCTTTATACAGCAAATGCGTGCCAAAGGTTCGAACTCCATTCCCGTTGCTAATACTGTGTATATTATTGAGATTCCTCGAACAAAAGCAAAATTAATATTCTAAACAAGTTTAAGAAATAATCCACCTGATAAATCAGTAATGAATAATTCAGAACTAGAAAAGCTACAAAATGCAATTTTATAGATACTATTTTGAGTTGAAATAATGTTTGTCATATCATTACCTCGAGTTTAATATGTTACATGGACTACTAGTAGACCACAGACTACTACCAGACCGTCACCACACATCAATATTCAAAACACAAGACACGGTGTGCTTGCATTCAGGGCGCGGTCACCAGTCCGAGTTCCTTACTGTTTATTACAATGGGGAATTACAATAAACGTACGGACATATGAAGTGCGAATATCAACCTTAATTATAAGACGTCCAAGGACTTTTTCGTTTCCGTTTGTTACAGTCATAGTTTATTGTAGCCTCATTATAAATTGACATAAAAACGTAAGCAGGGTACGAACATTTTCTGTGTATTCTAATACCTACAGAAATTTCAATTAATGTAACATAACATCACGCCTGTCATCCCCGAAGAGGTAGGCAGCGGAATGTAGAACACTCCCACATTTCACCAATTACGTTTACGTCCCACTATGGAATAGGTGGTGAGCCTATTGCCATACAC
>DWDV01000743.1:0-15263 GCA_018245615.1 Mimoniades ocyalus
AAACGTGGGAGTGTTCTGCATTCCTCTGCCTACCTCTTCGGGGATTACAGGCGTGAAGTTACGTTTACGTTTATTGTAATGTTCACAAAATTTTCTTTTTCTCAATCGAATCATAATTTTGAACTCGTAATTAATTAATTGAACGAATTTAAAAAAAAAATTAAACTGTAGCAACATATTATGAAATTGTCATAAAATTATACGAACGTTCATACAAGCATTGAAAATAGACAAAAATATAGTATAAAAAATAAATTTGGGAGCTGTAGAAACCCTAAAAATATTTTTTGTAGGAGGCTATGCAAATGAAAGAAACATTAGCAAATCTGGCTAGCGTGGTGCCTGAGGCAAAACTGACTCATGGTATATTACTATTCACTAACAGCTCCCAATCGAATTCTACTGATTGCTGCTACTGATTTGAGCGACGTTTCAGTTATATACTTCATCTACAGTACTATGACTGCATCTACGACTGCATCTACGACTGCATCTATGACTGCATCTACGACTGCATCTACGACTGCATCTATGACTGCATCTACGACTACATCTATGACTGCATCTGCTAATTTTGGTAGAAAAAATTGACACTTGACAGCTACTCAAGCTTTGTAACATTCACTTTTTGTCACTAGTAAGACGACATTGGTATTAATAGAAATGTCTAATTATCTTGTCATCATAAGTCCAAAGTTTGGTATTTACGCGGTAATGTTATGTGGAGAATATTTTCTAAAAACCGAAACTACGCGTAAAAGAAATATTTAGTGTTTACTCGTATTTGATTCTGTATTCTCAAAATATAGCGCATTTTTTAATGTAATTGTGTCAAAGTATAGTTATTTCATTTATAAGCTGCTTTTGTTAACAAAATTATGTAGTTTTATTGTAACATATATGTACATATACGAGTATGTGTCGCATTCTCTATACAGTGTTAGTTGGTAATTATACAATTCTAAAATCAGACTAACACACGTGTAGAATTACTAAGACTTCACAAGTAAATTTGTATGAATAACTTTGTTATAATTTCAATCCTCTCGACATTGGGTATACAACATTAGGTGACTCCAATGTTATTGGATCACTTTTACAATGCATGTTTCAACATGAGGCGATTTCTAAAAACTATTTTACATTTTTAGTTAAAAAGATATTAGAATAAACATGCGCAAGCGGTAAGCTTAGCTGCTTATGAGGTAATAATACTCGGGCTTTATTGAGATATAATGTTTTTAATATGGATTAGTTTCGAATGATTATAGCCTGGAATGAAGTATTCCAAGGATTATAGTTAAGGACACGTGTTGTTCGAAGTGTGCAACTTTTATATGAGTTGGCTGAACTCGAACGAGATATAATTGGAAACTGGAGAGCGCTGGTGCAGTGGCATGTCAGTGAGGTGGAGACGGTGCCTTTTAACGATAATATTATCCGCGTAATATTCCTTTTGTTCTTGCTCTAATCATTAAAGTTCTGAGCTTCTGTGATTTTTCATTAAATCATTTTCAGTTTGAGGTTGGCGTGTGTGTGCGTGTTTGTATGTGTGTGTGTGGCTGTGTGTATCAATGTTTTTGTTTGTATGTGTGTGTTTATTTGCTAATTAAAGTTGGTTAGACCTTCCGCCACGTTATATTCCCTATGGAGTTTGCACGAGAACGATGTTTACACCTGACTGCTTGAGTTCCACATCACCGTTACTACTTTAAACGTGACGTGTGATTGTGGTTTGATTTATTATTTAATATCGACTAGTATCATACTAATAGTTAATCATTTCTTGGTAACTATAATTTATTTACAAATTCAGTTACACCCCCAATTCCAGGGAAGGACGTCAACATAACTGGTGAAACGTGGGAGTGTACTACACTTTCCTACCTCTTCCAGCTCTTGCGATATTAAGTACTTGCTACTTGGCTTACCAAATTAATTAAATGAATTTTAGTTTATATGCACTTGGTTGATTTGAAATAGATTTAGAACACATCAAATTCAAGAAAGGCAGGCGGGAAGTCTTCCTTTTTAAAATTAAATAGCAAAAGCTTCGACAGTGAAGTGCAGGTAAGCGAAAAGGGTAGTAGTGGTTAGTTTGTCTATCCAATAACCCCATCAGTTGAGTCAACGGCTCTGTTTGATGTGGCTGGAGTGGATGCACCCCGAGAGCTTTAAGTGTCCCAAGTTATTTTTACCGCTCGCCGGCTATGCGATGCTAAAAGCGTTTGTCTTGAATTTTTAAAGTGTCAATTGAAGTTCTAGAGACGCTGAACATTGGCGTGACTTGCCGGCAGTGAGGCAACTTGAGCGCTGAAATATTGAGGTGGGTACGTTCAAAAGTTGGTAACTCCGAGATTCGTTTCAATTTACGGCAAATAGTTAATTTGAAACGTGAATTTTTTATGTTCTGTTCTTGTACGGGGTTACACGAGCTCACACAAAATAGACATTGTAATATTATGAAACGTTTGTCATTGTACATAATATGTTATTATTATCATTGCATTATCACGCTAGATCCCTCGCAGGGTACGCAGAGAGCACCGCGTGTCAAATATCTTTACCCTTGTTCTACGTTCTTCACGCTCTGAACGCACGTCGGTTTTGGACACAAAACAGTTTACCGTGTTTCGATTATTCATATGACATTTTCTGTTTCGAGATTTCGCAATTGTAATTTCCCGTAATACATGGAAGGCAATGACGAATTAGAGGGCAACACAGCGGCGTAAACAAAGGACGAATATTAAGTATTCAAAACGGCGTCGCGGCGGTCGATTGCGGAAATGACAAACCGATTAGTCGCAGGTCTCCGCGCTCGGGGAGAGATATATCCGCCGGAATCGGGTGGAATTACTTCCCGGTCGCTCCCGATGCTTGGCAACAGTGTTGCGCTGTAATGGCGAAACAAGTATGTAAACTATAAAAATTTAATTGACAAGAAATTTTTATCATCACTTGTGTGCATTACTTAATCATAAGTAAATTTTTTAAATTGAGTAATATTTAATATTGAGTAATATTTAATGTTAAGTAATATTTAATATTAAGTAATATTTAATATTAAGTAATATTTAATATTAAGTAATATTTAATATCAAATAATATTTAATACCAAGTAATATTTAATATGCAATAAAATTGTCAAGTTCAAACATAACTAGGCTTTATGAATACAGGATATATTATGATCACATATTTGAGGTACAAGTATGCTATTAAATTTATATTTTACGTATTGTATATAGTACTTATATTTTGTACTCATAATTACGGGGTGAGCGACTCTTGTCACACGACAAAAACGCAACTGTGAATCTTATTCACCAAGTTCTTCCGCTCTCAACAATGTCCGACTCAATTTAAGAGCGTACAACCAGCGAGACGTCCGCGGCACTTGCGAACTTACGCTCCATTGCAATCGAAATTCCCACGGTTCATTAGGATTCCCGGGGATTCTCGACGTTCATTAGAAATACTCTGGCGAGGTGGAATCCTGACGTAAATAAGTGATTAAAGCTGTTGAGATTGTTTTCAGACGTCCAACGCAGTTACCGCTGCAACTGTACCTTGCTGACACACTCAATAAGAGACACTGCCCTTCGCTGCCCATAGCGTGTATCTAATAGCATTTCAATAAACTTATTATATTGAATGTGGAAATACTTCGTATACACTACAAGGGTACCTACATTAGAAACGAAATTTGAAAAATGTGCAAATCGAATACACTTTCCATAAAAAAAATTAATCACACATACAAAATGCTGTTTCATACCTCAAAATTACATACATTGGTTTTTAAGGAATGCATTTGGTATTTAAGGAAAAATGGAAATGTTAAAGTGTAGAAACATCAAAGCGCTGATGTAAAAATATTTAATCCCCACAAGATTCATTTTGAATTGAGGATATTAAGTAAAAGTTCACACAAAGTTGCCAAAAATCTTATCCCAAGAGAGGAACTGGATGGTACGTTTAAGCTGAATTTTATTACATCGCCTTCAAAAGAGGCACATAGTAGTGTACATAGAAATACTCAAAGTATCAATATTTCATTTCAAACTTGGGAGACTTTCGACCTTTATGTTAACTTAGATTCGACATGAGCAAACTGCGATTTCTGTTCTGGGTTTAACGTGAACCAGACATTTACTTTAAAAGCGTTTCATATCTTCATTTAAGTTTTATTTTTTTAATATTACCAACGAATAGAATAATGTGAATACATGATACATAGCAAAGAAATATAGAAAAATAAATTAAAAATATAAAGTAATGGTGTTCTAAAACTATAAAAAATGTTAATAAAAAAAAATATCGTGATAAATTAGTATTAATTTATCATACCGTATTTCACTATATCATACTTAAACTATGGTAAATATCATGATAAATATGAATAAAGATAGAAAATTTATTACGAAAAATACACAAGCACTTGTTCTTAAAAGTTTAGGTGTTACTCAAAATATACTTAAGATTCGGACAACACCAAAGACTTGTGCAACTATCTCAGTTACCTATTAATATTTCGACATAAGTTTGGGGTTGTTTTAGGGGCCAACGGGTCCGCACGTCCGGGCAAACATCCCGCTAACTTAACAAGTTTCTGTAAAATAACCACTGAGATTTGAACAGATCATATCTGAAATTGAAGCGGGTCACGCATCGAAGTTAAATCACTTGCAAATTATTGAAAACACTTTCAAAATTACGCGTCAGTTGTATTTAGTAACCGTTGGTAAACAAATAACTACTAAAATTAATAGCGTATTTATTAATATAATTGGATTAATTTACTAAACATAGAACCTATATTCGTTTGGTCAAAAAGTTGTTTATTTAAGCAATATAACTCTACTGTTACGCTGATCTACAATGAAGTTTTATTTATTTATTTATAACATTTCGGCATAGCGACGGTTGTCAATCGGACCATACAGCGACAAAAGTGCAGTATAATATTTGTAATTATAGCACATAATTAATTATCGCAGAAATAATTTAAACAGCCCCATAAAGCTGAATGTTTGCCCACATGTGTTACCGTTCTGAATACGTATACCTACATATACGTTTTAAAAAATTATAATTTTGTTGAAGCTACTGATTTTATTCAAGATACCATTATACATTCGTTCGTTCAACGAAATGAACTGCTTTATTCTCCGCTTGTTATTTATTACATTACATTTGCAAAAATGTATTTCAGATCTCCCGTCTATCCATTTTCTATTCACGTACATTAAAATTTACAAAGTAACGAATGACTACATTTATTTGTAATAACTACTGAATTATGGGATCGTACTGTGATACAATTGATAGCGGTTATAAATTTATAAAGCTGGATAGAATTTAAATTTTACTACACCGACTGGTTTACTTTTGAGTTCACTGCATTCGCAATTTGACTGACTCCTTGGTGCAGTGGTTAGTGAATGAGACTGTTTCGTCGAGGGTCGTGGGTTCGATTACGATCCAGAATAAATATTTGAGTAATGAGCTTAAGTATTTGTTTTCTGGATGTAAATGAAATATCTAAAACTGTATATACATATTTATATACCGTTTATCAGCCATCTGTTTACCATAACACAAGCTCTCTTGATGCTTGCTTTGGAATCAGATGACCGTGTGCGAAGATATTCCAAGATGCTATTATTAATTTTAATTATTTGTTTATTGAAGGTATACATTTGTAGGTATGCATATATAATGTTAACATAGAGTTATTTCAGTTGTAAAATAAAATGTGAACGCAATAACCTTTCCTATGGTACGAGAGGAAATATTTCCTATTAAGGGGAATTTATTTTTCAGTTCGCATCAGATTTTCATGTCTAACGTGACCAATGTACACTGTAAAACTTTTGTTTATTCAAATACAAAGTATGATTTGGTGTCGGTATGTTTATTTCTGTCGTCGGTAATCGTGTTTTGCAATTGTTCGGTGTGTTTGAACTGTGAAGCAGGGGTGGTGCAGCGTTACGTAAAAAGTGTTCTCTCAAGTCGAGCGCATAAAGCGGTGGCGCTAGGGTGCATGCCCTGTACGGCGTGCATTGCAACTACAAGGTTCTTGCCCGCGTTAGCACTCTTTGTTCTACTAATATCACACCGGGGTTTACCTAAAACACTGGCTTAAATCATATTACACTGGACCATATCACAATACGCGTAGATAAGTTAATTGGAAATATTGTGACGGAAAATATAATTGGGTTAGCAGTATTGAAGTATTCGTTGGATATGTAAAGTTGTACACATAGTAGAGAGACTTTTGTGGGTGATAATTGCTATACGTCCGAACTTACTATACGGCACCATTAAATCTCAAACCCCATCTTTAATCAAACATCATTATATATGGTATTACATTTTGAACATGCGATTTAAGATGTAACGGTACGTACAGTACGTACGGACGTAAAGTAACACGATGCAAACTATTGCATTGTACTTATTACATACATAAGCAAAGTACATTTTGCTGTGAAATATAAATGAAAGAGGTTAATGCTCAGAGTGCCCCGAGTTCGTCAACACTGCGGTCGCTGCTTCGAAGGTCGTAGTCCCCTCAATGTTCCTCGCTTATACAACGAGTTACAATCACGATATTGTTGTTCTTTTGCTTGCTTGCTTACCTAACTATATCCGCTGCATAACTGCATAATGCCAGGTTATAACATCTTATGGCAAGTGCATTTCATACCCAAATGTTTCAGGAACAGATGTCTTTTTTATTACAATAATCTAATCTCCTATTCCATGGTGGGACGTATAACGAGTGAATTGTATCGAGTATCACACTCCTCTGCTTACCCTTTTGGTGAAATACAGGTGTGATGTTATATTTTTTTTAATTTACCCTAGCAAACTGACAGACGAGCTACCCGATTGTATGTAGTTGCCGTCGTCTACGATTACTTTCGCTCGTCAGGAGTGACCAACGCGGTACTGTTTAAATCAGTGGATGCAATAGTAATCTATCGTTTTAATAATATTTACATATAACCTTAATCGTCATCGTCATAATCGGACTATTGAACTACACTGCTGGACAAAGCGTCCCTTGAGGGGTTATGCCAATAATACTTACGATGGGCATGTGGGTAGGGGATCGCTAAACATGGATCCTCGCACCGCTATACCTGCAGGCGGTTACCTAATGTTACCTATAGGCGACCAGAGCATTTAACTGAGTCCACGCAGACCGCACCATACCATAATCTGTCAGTGCTGTACCATTAATGTGCTTTGTTACTCATCGGTACATTAGGAGCTTTCACGTTTTCTGTCAATTTTAACTTTAACTAAATACTGATGACTGCAAATGTGTATTTGAGGTAACTGTGAATTTTGTGTACTACATTGCATGTTTCTTGATTTTTTTTCGTATGTCAGCTTCTACTGTAGAGGGAGTATTTTCTTGTATTTGCTTCTGGTTTGTTCATTTGTCTTCTCATTTTAATAGTTACTGGTTATTGTTACTATTGTAACGGGGTTGAGTGAATATTCTGATTTTAAAAATTGTAGTTGGAAAAGTTTTGTAATAACAAGGCAATGATAAGTTATGCAATAGTTTTTGTTGATTAGTAGGTAAGTGATATTTGAAATAGTTTGTGTTTCAAGAATTTCAATTGCAATTGTTCATGTCATAGTCATATACAGGTTTTTTCTTTCAGTTTTGTGCATAAAGCAGGTTATAGAATTGTAAATGAAAAATTTTGCTTTAAAGCAAATACTATGCCTCATTGTTATCAAAATTTTGGATTTTATAATGGTATTTCTCAATTTGAAAAGTGTCATATCACAATGTTTGTATGTCAAGCATTAAAGTTGCTTGAACTGAAATGAATGCACTTCACACATTTGAATATGGTATTGTTTGACGACATCTGATTATTTTTACATTCGTTCGAATGTCTTTCAGTTACCGTGAGGGGAATGGGAGGGGGGGGGGAGCTGTTCAGCACCGTATTTAAATTAAGTCCCACGTTTCAAAGCCAACCTCATTTGCGTTTACAAAACTGCAGATCATATTTTTTTCTTCTGTGTGTTCGAATTGAAAGCGGCGCCATATTCTTTTTTGCCTCTAAGGCCCGCGGGTTTCGTATTGAGCATTTCACTTACCTGTGAAGAGAGGAAAGAGAATGTTAATTAACGGCCACTGAACAAAATTGATATGATCGCTGCCTTCTCTTATTGTTTTCGGATAATAACAGTTTGTGTTAGCGGAAGCTCTCGGCCGATGGGTTCGTATTTGAAATGGATGTTTCGTTGTTACGACAATGACACAACTGAGAAATGTGGTTTTTGCAAAGTAAAATATGTTTTATACTGTATTTGATACACGAACAATCTGCTTTGGTATTCGATTGTTATGTTTGCGTGGACGTTTGTAAATGTAACAGTGCTATAAATGCTATCATCGAAAATTAGGGAATATAACGGTTAATTGTCGCTTTGTACAATGATAGCAGTTTTATACAAACTGAGTTAAAATGATTTTTTTTTTAACTGTAATATGTTTGAAGTTTACATTGCATGTGAACTTTTCTCTAAATACTGATCAAAATGTGTGCTTAATATTTTGCAAAATACTTAAATTTTAAAAAGAAAACTAAAAGATTTTTTTCGGATAGGTGTAGTCATTAACGTGAAGGCGTATTTAGATAATACAACAAGGGCGGCTTGGCGGTGGTGGGTACGCAATGCCAAACGAGGCTGAAACGTGCATCTCATTAGCGTAGCGGGATATTTAGGGAGCGGGCCGCGCGCGGTGAGCCACGAACTAGCATTTGGCAGTGCACGCGCCCGAACACAGCCGGCTCTGTGAACTAAACAACTCGTAAAAGTGTAAAAGTCGTATCGATAGCGGAGAGAGCCGCCTAATATGAGCGGCGGCTGGAGCCGCGCCAGTACCGCTCATTATCAGATGGGACGTTCCGGCAACCCTTTCGTTTTACGATTGGCCTCTAATTACGCCAGTGCTCAAGGCGGCGCGCTTTTTCAGTTGATACCGCGCCCGGGCGGGGGTACATTGCCAAATAGATGTATTTATCGGCGCTAGCCAAATCGTTTACGCGCATCGAGTGCGCCGATACCGGCGTCCGTTCGAGCTACAATCGGCGGTGTTCGCGATATGAAAAAAGTCACGAAAAATGTCGCCGAGCCGCAATAACAGCGGGCGAGGTTTACGAGAGTCTGCTGATAAGGCCTCGCGGCAAGCGGGTCCGGGTCGCCTTACGACGTGTTGCCAATTTATGCCGCGCGATAAGCGGAGTTTGTTTAGCCTCGAGCGACGGCAAATTGCGGCGGCTGAATCATATGTTGCAATACCTTGCCTGGTTCGAGCCAAGCTACTGGTACGTACAAGTATTAACGATTTATGTACAAGTATTAACAATAACGTAAACGACATAACATCATGCCTGTATTTTTTTGAAGGGATCGGCGGGGAAATGTAGTATATTCCCAAGATTCACCCACTGTGTTCTATATCACACCATGAAATAGGGGTATGAGTCAATTATAGAAAAAATAACAATTCATTAATATGAAACGATCACTGCTAAAATATAACATGACAATCATATACGAATTAAAAAGCAGCATCAAGTGAACTCCGTCCGCATCCAGCGGATCGATGTGATACAAATGCATTGGATGCAGCCGCTGGGATTACGTCGAGACGAATTCTGTTACCGCGAGGTATTCCTGGGCGGGCCGCCGCTGCGAGCGTCATTGTAACATATTCACGATTCTGGTTGGCGTTCAATTTGCCGAGTACTGAGTGGAATTACTTGGAATCGCTCGCTGGGTACATTAGTATGCGAGCGCTGAACGCCACTGGAATGGGCCGACGTGACGTAGAGCGGCGCCCCGGCCGACGACGGTACGTCAAAACGCAATAACGCGAATATCGTAAACCGGTGATGAAACTCAAGTAATCGTGGAAGGAAGTGTAAAGTTTAATTGCTCGTGACAATCGCTTATATTGCTATGTAGCGAGATAAATTTCATATTGTTGCTTTCCATACTGGTGTTGTAAAGCATGTTTTGTTCGACATTCATTCTTTTTTTAAACGTATCATTTGACATACCTCTTGTTATTGTATGTATTATAACTGTATTCAACACGTAGCAAAATCAATTTTTGATTGCAACTTTATATTACAATATTGATGTTGTAAAACTTACTCATACTGTTATTTCTTCTGATTTTTTTTCAAATATGTTTGACAAACCTAGTCTTAGGTATATTATATCAATATTTAATATATTCGTATTCTACATCCACCTTTTCTTTAGTAGCCGAGGACGATGGTGTCATTGGCAGCGTTAACGCGATGGGATTTCGATTTTGATGTATCGAAATTATTATAGCATCGATAATTATTCAGAGACGCAAAAACTAATCGCATACAACAATGGCAATAAATCGATCTGTAGGCTACGTCAACGTAGTGGTGGTCAGACGACATACATTACGTAAAGTATCGGCAACTTAGAGATGTCCACTAGATTTCCGCCTCGTGAATATGGTGTGATCGCAAAAAGGCGATCGCATTTTGATAGTGATCGATTGGATATGATTATAGGGCCTTTATATCCTGTGTTACACACTTATGTGGAACGAGCGCTGAGAGATGGGGTCGTATTATCGTGACTAGTACGAACGCGTGACACGCATGAAGTATACATGACTGAATTCAGCAGTAATCCGGCGTATGGCGACACGCCCTGACGTGCATCCACTCCCGCGTATGTCTATGTCACGTCTATGTCTACGCAGTGTCCCGAGTGTGACTCCGTTGTGAGCTCAGTAAAAAATATTCTTAATAACCATGACATGTGTTTTTTTCTTATTTTTTTACTTTTCTTTCAGGGTGTATATTTGCATGTTTGTTTGTTGGTTGCAAGCGTGATTGCCGATCAACAGGTTCTGCGTTCGAATCCCGGGTCGGACACTATAGATTTTGTAATTCACATTTTCTAGTAGTGGCTCGGAGTCTGGATATGTGCCCGGTCTAAGGCAATAGGCTCACCACCTATATTCCATAGTAAGACGTAAACGTAACCGGTGAAACGTGGGAGTGTTCTACACTCCACAGCCTACTTCTTCGGGGATTACAGGCGTTACGTTTATGTATATTTGTATTCTCTTAAGGTAACTACAAAAAATACAGTGTATATTTAAGGTAAAATTGATATTTTGTAGATATTAATTAATGGAGAAATAATAATAACTTATTATTAATTCCTGGAATTAATTTTTTTTAATGGTAGAATGTCACAATATCATTTGGTATTCAGTTTAAAAAACTGTGTAACTGTGGCCCTAGTTCCAAAGCCTGAGTATTCGTAGAGTTTTTCATCAAAAAAGTTTATCTTTTAATGAACAAGTTCGGTCAACGTGCCGTAATTTCAGAATAAAATTTTAACAAAAAAACTTGAGTTTATTAATTTATTACACTTCGTGAAAATTCATTGCCTACATATTTTTCACTTTCTTATTTTATTAAATGCTTTTTTTTGTGACAATTAATGAATGTTTACTGTATTTTTATATATACAAAAAAATTAAACTAAATAAAATGAAATGCATGTTCGAATGGTAAATAAATAAAAGAAAAATAAAATTAATTGAAAGGGCAAAATTATGCGAAAAGATGAAACGTCGGAGTGTCCTGCCCCTCGCTCGGGGCCGTCAACTCAATCTTGCCCCATTAGGCGCGACAAATTGGAAAAATATTCAATTACGCCAAGCTAAATATTGGATTATATCAAGGTAAATTACAATTTCAGCACTGGGGACACGCTGTGTGGTGTGAACTCCTTATAACACTCATAAGGGAGAGTTCACAGAATTAGTTTATTATTTACAGACTGCACAGCGTAGACAGAGCTTTTAAAGGGTGATGTGTTTGATAGGTTTTGTTAAACGGGCAATAATATTGAGCACAATGTAAATAATACATAATAGTAGGTAAACATTATATAAGAGAAAAAAAAAAAACCGTTTGCAGAAATATATACCTACATACATTTTAATTACAATACAACATTTTTTTTTCTATCGTTATATGTATATTATGTACAGAAATATTTTTACATTGCTCTCGTTTTATATCCTTGATTAGAAACTTGGAATTTCGTGATATTGAAATTCAAGATAATTCTAAACTAACTAACTAACTAACGTTCATGTAGATATGTTGGAAACAAAACAACACGTGTTGAAATAAGGGCACGTGGGCGTGGGACTCATCGACAGTGGGTATAATTGGCAATTAATCACCAGCGTTTTCTATTTCAGCCGGCGATGTCCCAGGGTCGATACCGACGCTCTGACTGCGCCCTGTGTTGACATGCAACCTGCCATTCTGAACATACATACATATATCTAAACTTTATTGTACGTAAGTACGTAAGTAACAATGTCGAAGAAAACATGAAGGAAAACATCGTGAGGAAACCTGCATAAATTAACATTACGCTCGTGATCCCCGAAGAGACAGGCAGAGTGCGGTACACTCCCATGTTTTATCAGTTACGTTTCCGTGCCATTATTAAATAGGTAGTCAGCTTGTTGCCATACACCGGGCTCAAATCCACTACTATAAAATCTAACAATAAGTTAGAAAAGTCCAATAATGCCCGACCTGGGATTTGAACGCAGGATCTCTAGATAGGTAGTCGGGCACTCAACAACTCGACCAATGAGGCTGTCGTACGTACCGTAAAAGTAAAATTTTGAATTTGGAAGAAATTTTTAAAACATTAATGCCTATAGTTAATGTATGTTTTATGCTCTGTGAAATGAACGATCCAGGGAGATTCATATGGAAAAAAATTAATCCTATTATTCCGATATGACCGGGAACGTCTGCTGAATCCGGGCCGGCCGTACTCAGCGAGCCGTCTTTATTCAGATTGGTACCTTTCCAATGTAATTAAGTAAATTTCGATTTCGCCTTGCTACATATCGCAAATAATAAGAATATGAGATTATTATAAGAATATGAGCTAGTATATACATATACATACTATAGTATGTATATGCTATCTGTTTTAATCACACTTCTCATTTTTTCGCAAAAAATCATATGTATTTACGTAGACATTTGATTCACGCGGTCTTATACTCGTTCCATCCCAATTTGTTGTTCTGAAATTTTATTAAGAGCAATCCGCTGGGACTTTTTGATTGGATTTAACTTTGTTCGTTAACATTCACTAAGTTGTCATCATTTGAAAGCTGCGTAGCAACAAATTTTATAAATACCTATAAAAAAACTATGAAACTAACAGTAATACAGTTTAATGGAGATAAATTATACAGTTACCATGCTGTCTGATACTACTCCTGTGATAAGATTTAGCTTCGGACTTCGGACTTGCAATGAGCCGGAAAGTATTTGCAAACGAAACAAACAAAGGTTGATAATTAGTGTAACATTACAACATAGAAAATTAACGACGACGCGACGACGCTGACGCAATGACGTCACGTCCAGTTAGCGCAATGGAACACGCGGTAACGCGCGTCGTGATTTAATCCAAGGTGCTAGGTGCGGATGGTTGTATCGAGATCGCAACAGAGTGGATTGCGCCGCGACACCTCTCAAATAAATTGTCTTGAGACCGGCCCCGAGACGGTAAACAACTCGTATGCAGATGGACGTAGTAACCATGCGCCATTCGTTCCCGCAATGGTTAGTGGCGCGGTCTCGAATACGTTCCCCACTCTCGTTCGCGTTGCGAAATTGATTTCACTATTTTCGCATCCACTCTGTTTAATCTACAAAGTAGAGGTGCGGACGATGTACATGCTCACCTGTGTAGGGTGTAACGGTTTTCCCTGTCATTTAGCGGGATAATACGTTTTACGTTGTGAACTAAAACATCGAATCTATTGTTTAATATTGATGTGAATAAATGTTGAACACTACAACCATATTTGGATTCGTTTAACGTAGATACAAAACGTAACATTTCGCTTGTATTTCCCCGAAGGGGCGGGCTGATGATATTATAGTTTACGCCTGTTGCCATACATCGAGCACAAATCCAGAATCCGAGGTACTAATGGGAATATTCACTTGGAAAAACCTAATAATACTTTACCTGATACGGGAATCGAACCCAGGACCTCTTAATAAGCAGTCGCGCTTCAAACCACTTGACTAACGAGACAATTAACAGTGACACATAGTAAAATACATTTGCGTTATAAATGTTCTAGAAAGTACTTTGCATCGGCAGACATTTTGTGGCTCCCGCTGAAAATATACAGCAGGAAGTTTGTCAATTAGCACCACCTTTCCACTGTTCGGTGATACCTCTCAATTGCAAGCAGACGAGTTGATTAATTACTGGACACTGGCGCTCAAAGTTTCGATGGTGGAGCGCAAACTGCGGGAATGATCAAATTATATTGTTGGGGACAGACACAAGTGAGAGCAGTCACAAAATGCAGGTTCCGAACTTTCGACAAATCTCGTTGTTTCAGTAACAATTATTGCTGTTGGTCATTGAGCTAAGTTTGTATTTAAGTAGTGAAGGTACAATTTAACTTGTTTTATACGATGGGGGTTAGAAGTACTCGTAATCGGCGCGAGTGTATGAAGAGTGTGAATGTGTACCAAGCTAATCAGGCCCGTTGGGGTATAGGGGTAGATATGGGGATAGGTGTATTTGGCTTACTGTGCTCTCTGTCTACCCTGCGAGTGACCTTGCGTGATAAGGTAATAATAATAATTATTGTATTAACAGAGAGTGACAACATATTTAATTCTATAAAATTCTACATAACATGTACACAGTACAGTAGGAGGGGGAATTTTGAATATAATTGGCTTATTTAAGATAGTTAATGAAACTATACTGTTGCCCGCTTCGTTGGGCGAGTGGTTGCAAGTGCAACCGCTGATCAAGAGGCCCTAGGATCAAATCTGGGCCCTATGATCAAATCTGGGCCCTAGGATCAAAATGGTTGGGTACTATTGAATTTTCCTAACCTGGATTTTTCAGTAGAAATTTCTAGTATTGGCTTGGAGTCTTGATTCATGCCTGGTGTGTGGTAATAGACTCACTTATTCTACTACGGGATGTAAATTTAACCGGTAAAACGTAGGAATGTACTCCATTCCTCTGCCCATCTTTTCGGTGATTTAATAATAATATCTCGGGACATCTCCACACACGGCCATCTGATCCCAAAGTAAGCGTCAAGAGAGCTTGTGGTGTGG
>DWDV01000744.1:0-15251 GCA_018245615.1 Mimoniades ocyalus
GCATCATTTTCCGCTTACTCGTTTTGTAATAACAAGTAACAGGACAGTAAAGACAGCCGTGAAGAATAAGAACTATTTCTCTTGCTCTTCATGGTTTCCCTTAAAGATTTTCATGCCATTAAGTCGTGAACTAATAAAATATTTTTTAGGTTCCACATGTGCATGTACACTTCAGAAAGAAACACATTTATCATTTTAAAATTTGGAATTTTTTCAACTGGTTTACTATTGAAATACGTGTTAAGCTAACGCTGCTCCGAGAAAAATGTATAAATGTTTCACTCCTTAGCAAAGCAAACCTGCAATTAAAAGCATCATCTTAACGATCAGCTTAGGTTTTGACTAGTATGACGCAATGGGTCCTACGCGCAACGTCAGTAACTTTGTAGGTGGTGCTGGTGACTTCCTATATTAAAATGTAACACGTATTACCCATTTCTCTCGTCCACACAGTCACTCTTTTATACGTGTTATGTACCATGTAATAGAAAGTAGCTTTATTATTAAATTGTTTCTTTCGAGTAATAAATATATTAATTTATTAACATATTATATTAATAATTAATCAATAATGAATCAAGATCAAAATTATAAGAAAAAACTTTTTAATTTAGCGATACTGTACCTACTACTTCAATAATACATGTATTAATGGTAACAAAGGAATCAATTAGCAAGAAAAGAAACGGTTTAAATTAAGCATCGCTGTTAGCAAAATGCTTTTCATAAAAACTGTACACTTAAATCCTTAAGTGATTAAAGACAATTATCTGTGGTACAGTCAGTTGCACAAGTGTGCACTTAACTATACGAAAATACCGACGAAATCGAACGTGGGATCAATTATTTATCTGCTCCACTTGTAGTCGCGGTGACTGTGTTACGTCACGAACGTGATTCGTGTTGCCATTAACAACGTCTGCGGTGATCGTTAATGTTCTTATTGTTTTAAGAAAACTATTCACATTAAAAAAAACTTAAATCCCGTGATATCAATTAATCAATCACTCGTTTGTAGCTAATTGATCGTTATCACGCTCAACATTCGCTAACAGGATACGACCGAATTGCTTTGCAAATTGATTTCAAAGCTTAAATATAGTGTTTGCTAGTAATACACTCGTATGTTCAATTATTTACACGCTTGTAACGTATACTGTACCGTTCGATGTTTTCTAACAAGCCTAATGTTAACTTCACCACCTTTATTTTAAATCCGATCCTTATGTACTTTATTTGTATTACATAACTTATCTTTGTCTATTTTATTGTTCTGGACTGGTTCCGCTTTAAATTTAGTTTTAAATTGACCATCAACAATGAATACTCTTTTAAAGATGCCGAACATTAGTGAACTTTTATAACTATTGTGAATAGTGAATCACTAGTAGAATTTGAAAATCCGTTGTACACAAATGAGATATTGCCCTAGATTGTGGCCGGTCTGGCAGGACCAGTTTTCTAAAATGTGATTCCGATTCGATTGCTCAGATTGTTTTCGACTGTTCACTTCGCGTAGATTCGGCGTTCAATCGTGCCATATAATAATACAAAAGAAAATCCAATACAAGCATTGGCTTTAAACGAGATTTACATACACTCGAACAATTGTGGCTAATTTATATCACGAATCGAAATGCAAACGGCTTAACTAAATCTGCTAGATAGTATTGCGAAGAATTTAAGTTTCACCGAACAAGGCGTGCCATAACTTACGTATGCTATATTAGTGTTGTTGTTTTGTGGTCAGTATACTAATATGAAACATGTTACAAGGGGTAGTACGTAAATGGCGATTCAGGTGCGCCCACGGCTGATACAGTTGGCTGGCGCGTGGGAGAGGGAGGCATGCGGCGCGCGAGTCGGCCCTGCGCCCGCGCATTGAGACGGACGCGCCGCGCGCACTGCCCCGTACCAGTGAAAGTGTCGTGCGTTTACTCAATATGGCAAATGTTGAAAAACGGAAAACACGTATTTTATGTGATAATTTAATCTGAAAGTTAGTGGACGTTAAGTATTACAATCGCTCGTTCGAATCGTCATCAGTTTCGCGTGTTTGTCAACGACGTCATTCACTTCACGTAGTGTTTTATAGCAAAATGCCATTTCATTGTTTACTTAAAACAGAACTTTTAAATTGTGCACATGAATATCCATGTACTGAACTTTCTATTGCAATGTTCATAGTCAAATTGCGTATTATCTCCCGTTACGCTCGGCGACGGTGTATTTAACGATGTTTGCTTGTTCTCGATCATAAGTTTGTGAACAAATAGTTCTTCGTGTACACTTCTGGACCACGTTATGACATTTCAGTTGCCAATGTCACGTTTCGTTACGAAACTTTAATGACGACACGATTTTGTGGTCGCAACGAGTTATTCAAGTTCAACAAATATGGAAACGTGAACCAAATTAGGAGCATTATTAATCAGATTTTTAGGCCTTCAACATTAATGCGAGTTAAACTGTATAACGTAGTATAACAGTTTTTAATTTGTGATATGTTTGTTGGTTAATGTTGATATTCTAATCGATTTAAAAATTCCCTTACCTCGTGAAGACCAATTATTTTGCCTAAATTTAACATTTCTGCTTTTTAGAGAGCGGGACCATATACATTCCAATTTTTAGACATCACCCTGAAACAATAAGCCACGAAGTATAAATAAAGGCTTTTTAAAATACAGTATTACTACAGTCTGTATTAAATAAGAAACAATTCTAAGATTTGGAACTTTTTAAAAACCTTAACTGTTGTGTGATGCACAATAACCAACGTTCATTTTCACTGTCTTTCGTCGTAGCCCGTTCAATGCATGATAATCTTAACTCCTTAATGATTCCCAAATACCTAACGTTCCACGGGCCAGTGACGAATGTTAATACAATTTTCACCGTCAAGGTCCGTCGCAGACGTCCAGTCCCCAACAAGGGGCAGCAGTGACACGGACCCAACGGAATGTACTCAATGTACACGACGTCGCCTGCTTCGCTTAATTTACATTCATCGAATTCCGACCCAACTGCACTGAGATATGTCGAAGCAGATAGAACACGGAGCGTTGATTCATTGCGACGAGTTTCAAAATTTAATTCTCGTGTGCTGCTTAGATTATTATCTGTCCCTGTATAGCTGGTGCATTGTCAGTATCCTATATAACAACTAGAATCGAATGTTATTGAACTGTTCGCTGTGAAATAACTTTTTTTGACCGTACTGTAAGTACCAATAAATTTGTCTTTCCTCTGTGTTGTCTGCATTGGACTTTACTGTAATAATAGTTAGGAATAAATTTCAAGCTAACGTAAGTATTTAATTTGGATCTTTGATAAGACTCTCGTACGTCACGACCATTTAATCCTAACTTATACACGGCTGGCATTAACATTAAGGTATGCGTACATAGTGTAATCAAAAACAAAGCAAGACGGAGTGCTAAAGATGAAATTAAAATTAGTGAGAAAAATAAGTTTGTATAATGACTTCGTATACTGCAAGGCACTTTTTTTCTTATAATCAGTAACAGTTCTCGTTCAAGTGTTCGTTTGTTTACTTTTTCTTGGCGCAGTAGCCTACAGGGTCCACTAATAGAACAAAGCCGGTATTGTCTTGGTGTCTATCTCAACCTCTTAGAAAGCGCTCGCGTGGCTGCTAAACTAGCAATCAGATACTCGTAAATGTAGCATCGTATAATACCTGAGTGTACGGTTATCTCTGTCATTCTTAACATCTAGAGAATGCACTTTAATTTGAAATATCGTTATGGGATGGATCGTCAATTATAATTCCCGTATAGTCATAGATCTATTCATATAATAAGTAAGAAATAATCTATAATGTCTTAATTTATTATGCTGTCTAGGCACGGAGTTATAATTTTCATGAATATTGTATTAATTAAAAGTACACAATCTTTGTTCGACACATCTAGCTAAATAGCTAGGTTTAATTTTAGAGCCATCTACCACTCGGCAATATTTGATAATTGATTCTTGTTCCATCTTTTCGTGCATATCTTCCTTATCAAGTTTCACTGTGACCGTTATAAATTTGAAATTAATAACGCATTCAGAACTATGAGCAATTGATTTGACTGTTCCGCCGCGGAACAGATTATGCGCTGGCCCGTCATTGTGTTGCAACTTGCAATGCTCTGATTGCACCGCCATCGCTCTATGCGTTCGTTGGTACAGACCTACAGACGCGTTCGTATCTCGCGTTTTCGCAACCACACCATAACAACTTCGGCAAACTGATAACATTCTGCTGAGATACTTGAACGCACTAAGACTCCCGTTGTTTGCAAAAACATTTAAATTTTTTTTAATGTTGTGCCGTGTAGTCTATGTTTAATTAATGGTTAAAAACACAAGTAAAACCAGTGCCCAACAAAAGCGTGAGCACGATTAGCTCATTACAGAACGATTGGCAAATTATCCAATTCGAAACACTTCAGGTGTCAGTGTGAATAGATGAAATTTTTGTACGCGCTCCACAATACAAAGGTGTTGCAATGATATCGAGAAAAAAATCCGTTTGCGTTTCTAGAGGCAACGGCGCCGGTCGTACCGGTTGACCCTGAGAGCGCCGCAGCTGCCGGCGTCAGGTTTCGTTTTTCCTCCACGGTATTACAGTGTTTAATATCGTTACGGACCTTTCGGTCATCTCGTCGTCGATAGTACACGAACATCCACTATTTGACATATTTGGACGAGCGACAAAGATAACAATAAACATTTTAAAGGAAATTGAAAAGAAATTTGTTGACCTTTAAGACGGATTGCTGTGCAAGTGATAGTGCGATCAGAAGTGCAAGTGAAGTGATAAGTGATGTAAATAGGAAAATGGTGAAAAATGACAGCAGAAAGGCCTCCAATAAACGGTAGAGCCGGTCCACCGACGAGGCCACGGACTTTTCGAAGGAACTGCGGGGATCAAGGTGCTTGAGGTTTAATATTTCAGCGAACATGTCCTAACGTATAAAGTGACGTAAATGTGAAACTACATTTTGAAAGTGACTCGATGCTATTGAAACATTGAATATTCTAAAGAAAAATGTCTTGTTTGACCTGTTTCCCCTTTTACATTGCACAATGTTAGCTCAGCAAAGAGATACATTATGTAGACTTGCATTACGCATCCACTTTTCTCGCATGTCTCTAAAGTTACTTGCCTCATTGACAATGACCGTATTTTATCCTATGTAATCAACAAAAGATAAATCAGAGTCCATTAAGACTATTATAACTATAAATGAGAGCCAATAACCTTCTCGTATTCATAAATCCGCATCAAATGTCACGATTATTCAATTAGTTGCGCTACGTTGTACCCTGAGCGGCGCTGTAAAGTTGGTTTTAGTTTATTAATGTCTTAATCACCTTGACCGTCGACCGTTCTTCTAGTGTCCGTGTCGTCGCCAACGAAAGTATACATCGACACGAGTACCAAATCACCGTACTACAGCCAGAATGACGAGGAGTCCAAGAAGTCAGCATTGAGAACAGGGAAGGACAGTTTAGAAGAAAGAGTGAAATTCATCGAAGTTTTGGAAGACACGTGGTGGCTCAGCGTGAGAACCATTTTAAGAGATGGAGAGTTTGAAATACAGGATCTCGTTGCGTTCGTTGGTAATTTTATTAATAACTTTTTATTAATAGGTAACCTAAACTGTATATTCACTCTGTATATTGGGTTATTACGTCGAAACTGCCCATTCAATTTTGTTGAAAGGTATGAAAAAAGCTGAATAACTGGAAAATGATACTGGCTTTTTAGAATATGCGATCTTAATTCTTCATTTTACGAGTGTATCAAAAGACGAAAGATGATTGAAAAATTATTTCGGTTTATGCTGAAATTAAAAAAATAACAATTACGATATAAATTAAGGATTGTTTGTCCTTGCTGTCATTCTTCGGTATTCACAATAAACTTTGTGGCCTGCGACAATATGGACAACAACAACATTCCAAAACACTAAACAAAGCCGCAATTATCCAGCTTCGAATTCTTTCACGCGAGTGTCTGCAGGGAGGGCAAAATTTCAAACTGGAATTTGGAATTTCAAATTCTTGCGTCATTACGTGTTGCTCACTGGTGTCTTACGTTTTTCATTGAACATGATATACCTACATTTCATTGAACATTCTCTGCGCACTGACACTACGCCTTGCTCCACGAAGCCCCCGGCCTCAGTCGAGCTGACACCTGACACCACCGCGTGCAACTGACACCCGCTTCGATCTTACTCGGCGTAACAATATGTACGTGTTACTAATTGGTTTCTTATATAGCAGGCATCATATCTCTCAGTTTGATTATAAACATTGATTTCCGGCATGTACTTGTATTTTCAACTTGTATTTCTCGTGGTTGGATGCTGTTTTTATTTATCCTTTATTGTTGTTTACAAAGAGCGAACTTAGTACCAAGTGGCATTTTCTACCAATCGACACAGATGATAATGATTATTTGGGACAGACAATTAGACTTGTTGTTTTTCTGTTGCAACGTGAAACTTAATGGAATATTATTTTAATAAACTGAATAGTCGGTACAAAAATAAAACTTAAAAACAGATATAGTATTTGACGAGTAAATTACATCCTTAATATCAATAATAAAATAGTAATAGTTCGATAAAATTAAACATTTTAAAAAGGCTACGGAAAGCCGCAGAAGTGTTTAGAAACTACTAAATCTGTATCTCGCTGGAGATAAGGCTCCTCGCTATGATGACATAAGAGCGAGGTGCAGGTAATTAGCGAGTTGCAAATATTTTTAAATTTGTTTTAGTAGAAGAACATGCCACACGAAAGCTAAATTATCGTCCGTACTGTAGGTATTGGCAGACGGAGTCAGTTGGTGGTAAGGTAGGCGTCTTTATCGCAAGAGCTAAGTTGATTTCTGCGTGTTGTACATTTTTTATCAACCACCACTGGATTCAACACGTTCTGGAACATTCCATTCTGTGCACTAACAGCTGCATGTGACTTTCCATCATCAACTTAATTACAATACCAACCGTATTGCTGGATTCGCTGTTAGATATTAGTTTTATAGGTTTATTTAAGTTCTCCGTTCAATATCACTCGGCCATTTTAAATCATTTCACGCTACAACCACTGAAGATTACTTTCTCGATTCAACACTTTGAAATCGATTTAAAACATTAGTTGTTTTACGGACAACAAATTGAACCAAGTATTATGATATAAGTGCTGCTTTAATATAACTTCTTATTTAAAATTACTACTTTTAAACTCTGAATGCCTTTAAGCGATTATTATTAATCGGGAACCAACTGTACAGTTTATGTTAGCTCATGCTGAGATTCAACCTTCAAACGAGTGACCCTTTATGTAGTTACAAAGCGTGCATTCCAGGCACGTTGACTATTCAATCCTAAAGATCTAATCTTATAGGAGGTGTTCAAGTCGGTGTCAATAAGTCTCATTCATACCTATGTACATCAGATATTTGCCCCTTAACGCAGCAATTAACCCCTGGAGCAGTTATCCTATTCGAACAGGAAACACGTCTCCAATGCGAGCATTGTAAAATGTATTCAAGGCTCGTGTGCCCGTGTATTATATTTTTATAAAAGATAAAAAAAATAGGAAGTTATTAACAATGTAGGTACATATTTTATTGTTGGCAGGCTGCGCAATCACGCAAAAGGAATTGTTGTAACTCATGCTGTCTATGCCTTTTATTGGGCGCAGACATTGTCAATACGTTTGCATAATTCTTTGCATCGCTGGAATGAGTATAACTTTTAAAAATATTTCTCTATCCATCTCGATGTCGGCAGGTACAATAAATTATTTAGTATTAAGCCCCCCTTTTGTACCATAATTATTTAGATTCAGTGAAGTTATATAAAAGAGTAAGAAATAATGAATAAATACAAGCGCATGAAATGTAATATAATTTAATAAACTTACTTTCTCTCAGTCATAGACATAAATGACATAGACATTGATTAAGTCTTTTACGAGTTGTATAATTAAAACATGTTAACAAATTGTAATTTTATGTATGTACTTATGGTCGATGGTTTTCAATGAAATATCTTGCTTCGATTTGGCTTTGTTACCGATATAATTAAGTTTCTAAATAGGAATTCGGCGGCTTTGGTAGTAAAGCTCAATTTTGTAGCTTTCTAAACAAATAATTCAGAAATTTATCAATAACTATCCATTAAATTTTAATTTAACTTATTCAGTAATTAATTAATAACTTTTTCTTAAGTTAATGTCCTTCATGCCACTAGTCTAATGCCAATTAAATAATACAAATATCGTGTTGCGTTTATATTTCACACCAGCACACGCATGAAACAATAATTACACTGTTTAATGTAACTAAACTTACATAGGATGACGATTCCGGTAATTAACATCGTGTTTTCCGGTGTTTAATCAAGGTAGTTCCTGTGGTTTCTGTGGGCTTGTGTATTTTGAATTCGTGTTCGGTAGAATGTATAAGAATATTAAAAAAAAAAATGGTAGCATATCTAACAAGCAGGGCGCCAAAAAAGGTATTCAATGGAATTTAATTGACACAGCGTGTTTATAAGAAATTATGTTGACCATAGAACGATGTATTGTGAAAGATGTAGTGGTGAGGAAGGGATGAGTAGACAATTTGGACATGTAAAACTAAAAACGTTTCCATTGTAAACTGACGAAGTAGATTTATAAGAGTGAACGGTAAAGTGTCTCCCTGCCGCAATGGAAAATAGATCTGACACGATGCATGGTCTTATATAGGTATATGAAAATTTTCAAAATTAATTCTAAATCCGCATGCAAATAAGTCAATCCGTCCACATCAAATGTCTCAAATTCAAATTCTCTCTTGACAGTGGAAACTCTTGCGACAGTTTTGAACACATCGAAGATTGATTTAGCCAGGTTAGTTCTCGTAAACATTAGGCTACCGATCTACCTGCTCCATAAGCCTACCTAAACCCTAAGCACCTCACGTTTCTATTTCGAGAGGCTGATGTCACACGGGATAACTTGTACTCGGTATCTCACTCACTAGTTGCCATGCCATTATGTATAAACTTGCGCGCCGTCTGATACACTGACATTAGTGGTGACCGAATATTTGCAAATGACATTCCATTAATATACTGACGGTGATATTGCTGAGTTTTACGAGTTATTAACAATCCATTAGTTAATTAATTAGTACACCATTAATTGCGTAATCATCAAATTAATTACAGGAAATCAGTTATAAGAATATCGCTGTTGAGTTATTACGTTGCTTCTTGTTTGGACTGAATGAATAATTTAGAAGATCCGTGTTTAGAATTCACGTATGTAGATATTTTAAATGCAGATTTTGTTCCGCGGCGGCGGTTATTGCGAATGCATCGCATCGCCTCGCAGGTATTCTTGCTTCATAAGGCAAAGTAATAATATATAATATTTACTAATAACGTAGATGAAACAAGGCAGATGTGTAAAGATAGAGATATTTACGCACTCGGTGCCTGCCTTCCCCGTAGGAGTCCTGGCGTGATAATAATTTACTACCAACTCACACACGTCCATGTGATCCCAAACTGAGCAGAGGCTGTGCTCTGGTGTGTAGGTAGCACATAAACAGATGCTCTTATTTCATACGATGAAATAATATTAATATGTTGGCACATTGCCACACACGACTAACTTACAGGCACATGTTTAGGCAGACTATATGTTACAACAAACGGACAAAAACTACATATGTCAATTTCTAAATTAATTCTTAATAAGTAATTTTACACCGAGAACGGACTAAATATTCGTGCACGTCACTATTCGTCTTGATTGACGATAGAAGTCATAACCTTCGGACCAGCGGTCCTGGTCATCACCAGCAACCCTCACCTCCTTACAGAATGAAAAGGGTTAAGTCCAGCCATGCTAACTAACAGAATCAAGAGGCCAGTCGATGATATCCCGGCGACCGTAATATATTACAAGCAAACGGTACATTCACTCGATTTTAAAACTTGTTCGTTTTTTTTTTTGTTTTATAAAAGGTTTCGTCGAACCTTGAATTGCTTATTAACTTGCTTGATACTTTTACTTTTAAATTTATATCGTTCAGATTAGCGATTGTTGTATGATAAGCAATAAATCAAGTTAGGTTTTACAATTTAAATATATTTTATGTTAGTGTTAACACATTGTGAGTTGAACGAGTGCTGTGGCGCAATAACGATCGCGGTAGCCTTGCTTCTAGAGGTTTTAGTGCTGTTCCTACACTACTCTCGAAAGCACTGTTTGTTCTGCATGTTTGAGAGAAATGCGTTTAAGTAAAGCACCCATTATATATGAAAATGTAGTTCTAGCTAATATACGTTCTATCTATGAGAATTGAACCATAATATGCATATAAATAAAGTGGCAATGGGCTGGGAATAATTGCCGAAGAACAGATAACAGGTGGAGTAAGCGAGCTCTGGAGTAGAGACCGCGGCTCGGCAAACGCAGTGCCGGACGCGCTCCGGCCAGGCGGGGTCGGGCTGCGGGAGGCCGTGGCCAGGAGCTGGATGAGGCAAGCCGAGGACGGGGCGCGGTCCATGCTATGTGTCCAGCTGTGGACTGTATTAGACTGATGATGATGATGACAATAATGAACACGTAATTAGTTCCACTTGCTGTTATTGCGTTAAGCTATGGCAATAACATGTAACATTATATTTTATGAATTTCAGTATGCATTATACAGAAGAATTAAAAGCCTAAATCTAAAATTTCAGCTGTACGATTTCCAAACCCACGAATTTCAAACAATCTTTTTATGCCTATTTTACTTGCTTAGGAATGGAATTTCCATAGAATAATAAAAACATGATTTTGTTTATTAACTGAGAACGTAAATAAATTGCATACAAACGTAAATAAATTCCAAAATGAATAAATTGCATACAATCTTTCAACCCCTATTTTACCGCATTAGAGGTGGAATTTCCAAAGTTCCTTTCTTAGTGCTCGCTTACTCGTATGTAATGCATAGTGTGTAGCAAATTTTATGCTTTTAGGCGCAGAGGTATTGGCTATGCGTTGAGGAGTAACTGAGGGGCAATTCGCTCATATTTATATAGAAAAAGTCTGTCCTACTGTGTTCTATTTTTTATGAAAAGTCAATTTATCGTAACTATTCTACATAAGCTTAATTAACGTGGTAACAGCGTAGGATGTAAATTTTTTTAAAATAATAAATGGTAACATTAATCACCATTAAACGAACGATAGGAATAATTGTATAATAAAAAAAATACATAATATCCAGTATACTGAAATGCTATATACTTACACATTGTAATCCGCTTCGCCTGCAGGAAGTCGCGGCTGTTTTACGCAACAACCGCTGACGGTTGGCTTTCTCCGCGGTATTCATTTCCTTCCTAAACTAAAAACTATAACATATTCACGTGCCGTTGGAGGCTCTCAGCGCGCATAGGCGAGGACTGAGGGGGGAGGGGGAAGGGGGTTACATTACCAGCTGTGAACGTCTCCTCACATGCCATAGTTAGTTTGCCTTAAGTTGATTTTCCAAGTATTTTATCATGGTAATTTACGAATTATCGCTGGAACTTTAAAACAGAATTATCACGCATATTTCTGGTTTTAATTCGCGTAAAATAAAAAATTGTCCCAAATGTGGTCCTATCTGACTTCTGCTATCTCTCCTACGTAGACATAACTACGTAGTACGTTAATGACTCGAGCGTATGATCAAGCCTAAACACAATGATGGATTTATAATATTGTATGTAAATATAATAAAAATTTCATATACCTAATTACTCTGTTGCATATCGCATGCTATGTTAACAGTCGTGAAGTTCATTGTTATGACAAATGTCCTATATCTGTTGTCCACAGAATGCGACAGCAGCGACAGCGGCCACCTCTACGAGTCGCTGGAGCCCGCGCCGGCGCCCAAGCCCGCGCCGCTCCCGCTGGAGGACGACTTCGATTCCTTCGACAGCGACTCCGATTCCGATGAACATAAGGTACTTTTTATTTCTATTAATATTAATAATCCCTCTCCATTTTTTCCGACCCTCTTGTCGTTCCACGGCTGAACACTAGTTTTTCCTTATGAGTGGAATAAGGCCATAGTCTGCCACGCCACCCATAATCGGGTTGACATACTTAAGATGCGTTAGGGTACACTGCTCTGTCTATATCTGTCTTAATTAAATAATAATTTAAACAATAAATCAATCAAGGTAATTAGCACATTGGGAACCATTTGCATACGGGCCATATGCGTATTTGTCGTGTATTTTTATATGAAAAGAAAGGAAATGTACTTTAGGACATCTCCGCTCACATGTGATACCAAACTGAGCAGACTCTGCCCTATCGTAGCTATCTCTGGATATTATATGTGATTATACACTGACTAGTTTTGTCTTTATGAATGTTGTGTCCAGCTGTACCCCTCGGATTCAATTGCGTGGAATATTTATTGATATTAGAAATTATAAATATTGAATATTGAGTATTATAAATTTAAACCATAGCAAGTTTTTAATAGAAATGACACAATAAAATCATAATTCCCAATCATAAGCTCACACACCGATATTCAGGTTTCCAATTTCGGAAAATTGTGATTTTACATGTAAATTATCATTGTCTCTTTTAACTCTTAAAGAATGAATTACCAGAAAGTAATGTTTTGTTTCAATCCAATTGCTGCTTCTTATATTTCCGTCCTTAAAGATAACAAAGTATCGTACGAAGACAAACTTACATCCCCTAGTTTATACCATTAGAAATGGCATATCTAGAAATCCTCCCACAGATAATATTTACGTCGTAAAAGGAACACAGTTTTAATTTCACATTTCGAACATTAGAAGTTCAAGGTCCGCAGGGATGAATCGGTCATTGGGACATAGATAAGTTTGACTATTCTGAGTAAATAACTTGTGTATGAACGTTATTAAGTTTGTTTTGCATTTATTTACAGAGCAACGCCCCGACACAACCGCCCCCGGCGCTGCCGGCGTCGCGACTGCCGTCGCCGCCGAACGGGAGCGGGCCCTACACCCTCACTAAGATAGCTAGCGCCGCCCAGCGGAAAATGCGACAAATTAAACGGAATCTCACTAAAAGATACTCCGGTGTGTATAACAAATGTATATTGTATATTCAGTATTATATATCAATTCTTTTGCAAGATAAAATGTAAATATAAAATTTTCAAATAAAAATTTATTCCGATACCGGGAATCGAACTCGAGCCTCTTGGGTGAGAGCCAAGTATCCTAGCCACTAGACCATATCGGATGATGTGAGTAAGAATAAAATGTTAGTACTGTTGATGAAATTTGCGCAGTTACATTTAATTCAATCTTCTAAGGATTATATTTGTATTTTTGGTCTTACTCCGATTAAAATCTTCTTAATTAAATTGTAATAAAGTTATATTTTAGCACATTTTGAAATTCTTTTAATTCAAATACATTGCTGAAATATATATTTTTGTTACAGTTGCAATAGACGGCAAATCTTTTACAAAGACATCGACTAGCCCTCAACCGAACAACGCTTATGACACGATGAAGTCTAAAACGAAAACACCAATATACGCCAACTGCGAAAGAACGGAAAATCAGAATGTTTACAGCAATGTCAACTTTAACGACACCAAAGCAGCGATACATAAGACAGAAAATCCCATGACAAAAATCCCGGGATCATTCAAGGACGAGTTAAAAACCGTTATAAGCGAAAAAAGATACAGCAACGGCGACATACCCCCGCCCTTGCCGGAGAAGAATCATCTGGAGAAACCCTCGACTCCTACGAGTGATGCGAAGAAGGACAGTGCCACCTTGTCCCGGAAGGCGTACTTCTCATTCAAGTCCAGATTCAGAAGGGCTACTTCGATGGCAGTGGATATCAACTCGGACGTGCCCAGCGCTTTGAAGATCACCAATTCCACATTCTACTTGACCGATTCCATGGATGGTGATTCTGGATTCAGCAACTGGTAAGATCAATGACCTATACATAAAGTGACCAGACATCCCGTTTTGAAAGGGGCTGTCCCGTTATTCGACCACCTGTCCCGTTGTCCCCGAGCAATGATCCGGGACGTAAAATTGTTCCGTTTTCTAAAACCGCGCGAATAATTCAAAAATGTTAGAGCGCGTGAGGCATGAGCGTCATGCCAATAGTAGTATGGTCCATACATAGTACATACCATACAGTTAATGTATGGATGTCCCGTTTTGAGTTAAAAAAGATATGGTCAGTTTACCTATACACCATAAATGTTATAACACTCAAAAATTAAATTAGCACTTGCGAGCAATGAACTACTTCCCCCTTCGCCAATTAATTCCGCTTACCAGTGCCTAGAGTACGGACAGTAATTTAAGTATTATAATACGCGGGTGAGACACACTAAACTAATTTTAAAAGTGATAAAACGCCATCATAGCGAGGTGCCTAGTTAACGTCTGCGAGTTACATGGTACTTTATCTTACTAAGGTAGGGTACTTCATCCCCAGGAACCTATCACAATAGGTGAATATTGTCACAGAAGTAACGAATAATAATACAGTATAGTGACTTCCCACGAGTCGTGTTCATATGGACGAAACGCCTTTCTTCGCCAGCTGACGAATCAAAGAAAGGGTGAAGTGAGCACCACATGAAATAGGACTATAGGACTTCGTATTACATATTAAGAATAATATAAGTGTAGTCAAACTTGTGTGTTCACAGTGGTGGAGACCAAATTTGAGAATTGAAGTTAAATTTAAAATAAAAAATATATATATTTTAGCGAGTTATGCAATGTGTTTTCTATTAATAAATTTAAGTCCTAAGAAATATTTTCGTGCATAAAAAATGAACATAAAAGTAAATTCCGATACCGGGAATCGAACCCGAGCCTCCTGGGTGAGAGCCAGGTATCCTAGCCACTAGACCATATCGGATGTATCATATGTGTATAAATATTTTAAACTGTTCCAAATTCTGACATTATTCTATTACTTTTAATAATATTTAATATACAGGTTGGATACTATTATACGACAATAAATGAAAACACAAGTCCTACTCCTTCCTTGGAATATGTTGCAATAATTAAAAAACACTTAACATCGAATTTGAAATTATTTTTTTTAAACTTAATAACAAATAATGGGGTAAAAAATAGAACGCCATTTGTAAACATCAGTTCACTCACCTTTGATAAGAGCGG